>VDFB02270208.1:0-193528 GCA_007258455.2 Sequoia sempervirens | reverse complement strand
CTTATCTCATCAAGAACTTCATTATTCCTATTCCATTCTATTTTAAGGTGACAACATTCACTAGATCAATAATCTATATACCTTAACATTGATAAATAGGGGCTTTCAATTGATCTCCACATCATTTTACCAATTAAATAAAAATACAAGTAAATTTTGATCCTTTCTAATATTTAGAAAGATTACGCAATATATGATTGATTGTACTCAACTAAATACCCAACAAAAATAAACATTATGGGAAGATCATATCAATGAGCACAACTTGAACAATATTATTAACTTTGTCAACTTCAAAATCATTCATCTTTCCATGACTCTATACAAAATAAATGAATATCAATTAATAGATAAGAAATTTAACAACAATAAAATTATAACTCAATAACTATGATTAGAAAAATTTGAATATAATTCATGGATCATAAAAAACCATGAGGATAAATCTTTACCAACCAACTTCTACTCTAAAATTCAACTAGATTTGAAGATAACATTAATAATTACCTTGAATATATATATATATATATTGTAGACACTTAAAAAATTCCTAAATGGTATTACACACTTGAATTCGATATATTAACATCATTTCGTCCTAAATTTCATCCTCTTTTTGCTTGTTTAATTAAATAAGCCTAATTATTTAATTAAATGCTTCATTTTCATCTATTAACCTAATTGACCTAATTAGGTTAATTCACACCCTATTGCACTAAGCTTTTGTCCTATTAAATTGGATAAATCAACTTATCTAATTTAAATCCCTATGTCCTCTTATTTAATTAAATAACCCTAAGCTATTTAATTAAATATCATATCACATCCCCCTTTTCATTAAATCATTTTATTTAATGAATATTATCTAATTCCCCTAATTTGCATAATTCAAACTTTTATTGTAATTATCAAATTACTAATTAAATCTAATTCTCCCACTTGCAAGGGAATATTCCTCCAAAAAGGGAATATTCTCATAGAATATTCCTTCCCCTCTTCACATTAAAATTTTATTTTAATTAACTAAATGCTGATTTTCCTCCAAAAGGGAATATTCTCATGGAATATTCTTTCCCTCTTCACTCATTTAAAAAAAGGAATATTCTTCCTTGTAACAAACTTTCAACAAACTTCTCATGCAAGTTTTATAAGTGTGTTTGTTTGGATTATTCTAAGCCCTTGATTAAATATCATCTTGCATTCTCAACCCTTGATGGGAATCCATGATCTATGTCTCCATTTTCCTTCCATTGTGACCATTGATGGATTCTTTCAATCTTGACCATCAGTTTCATTTTTCCTATTCTATAAATAGAGCTTGCATCTATTGAATAGGGATCCACCTTTTCAAAGCAAACTTATGCTTTTGAAAATCACATCCATTTGCACTCACATTTTATGTTTTAGAAGAATTATAGGTTATTTTATATGCATTATTAGCTTAGTGCATCCATTAATGGCTTCCATGATAACTTAGTTGCATCCATTTAGTATATTTTGAAATTAGGGTTTTAATCTTTTGAATCTTGCATACATTTAGAATAGCTTTGCGTACACTTACATTGATCATCATAGCATTGATAATGTTAAAATAGCTTTCATCATATTTTACAACACATATTTCATTGATTGAAACAAGTTCATTATCCAAGGGATTGGGAAAGGGTCACCATTCCACATCAATGCAACACCACTCCCCCAATAGGATAAGTTTCAAGGTCTTAGAGAAGATGTTTATCAAACTTTCGTGCTTTAGAATGATAGTTTTGATGGATTCTTTGTCTTTGTTAAATTGAATGATCTTATTGGGATTGATGCTTAGTGGCTTAAGTATGCTTCGAATCTATATGGATCAAGTGTATTTAACCTATACTATGTCATCAAAACATTGAGTTGTTTCCACAACCATATCAAGAACAACATCCTCAATATCAAGAAGCTGGATATCAAAATCAACAACCTCAATAAGATCAATCACCATGTCTCCAAGATGAATCACAACTAGATGAATCTCAACAAGCACAAATCTCACAAAATGAAAAACGTGAATACACTCCTTTAAGGGATCCAATCAAATAAGCATTAAACACATTAGTCCATGTTAAACTTATCAATTTTCCAGAATCATTAAATGGGGGTGAACCTAGCGTCAATTTCTCATGGTATGATGATAATACTTATTGTGAATACCATAGCACAAAATGTCATGACACGTCAGATTATATTCAACTCAAAGATCTCATCCAAGACCTTCTTGATCAAGGAAAGATAACTGTTGAGGACAATGATCAAGATTCAACCACTAATGATAGCAGTGACAATCTCTCCACCACAATTGTTGAAAACAATGATCAAGATTTATCCCTCAATGAGCACTTTGAAGATGTTTCTACCACATCCAATGATGAAATAAACATACATCAAGACTCACTTTTTAATCATGATCAAAATTCAGCAACAATATCCAACAATGATCCATTTCAAGAAACATTAACATCATTTGATCCTATGATTAAAAACATTGACAATATTCCCACCACCATTTTTGAGGATAAAATTCAAGATCCATTCACCAATGATCATGTCAAAAATATCTCTAGATCACATAATGAGTTAGAAGACATATCTCAAGAATCTATTCCAAATAATGATCAACATCTTTCACCAAAGTCTAGCAATGGTCCTTTCCAAGACATGTTGGCATCCTTTGACCTCATGGTTGCAGATATTGAAGTAATCCTCAACTCAACACTTGTTCCAAATCCACTCAAAGATCAAGATGATATTGAGCCACTTCTCATGCCTAATGAAGATATCCAAGAACCCTTTATAAGCAATCCATCCTTTGAAATTTACCCATATCAAGAACTTGATCCAAAGAATATCGAAAGCAATTCTAAAATTAATCAAGATCAAGAATCTGCATCTCCAAGATACTACCATGATCTAATGGGTAATCTCCAATCCCTATAAGATGTTACAAATAATGATCATATCCATACATCACACACTCCTCCATCTACCCATGAGATGCTAAATCCTAATGGACATGTAGATGATCTTCATCCAAAAAAAGAGTCTCATACTCTTGATATGATTACCAAGGAACAAGAGTCTCCTACTCTTATTATCTTTACACATGATCAAGGCATAGCAGAATCCATAGAAATATCAAAAATTGATCATGAAGAAGAACTCTATATGGATGGTGAATCAAAAACATCCTTTGAAGAGAAAGCAAAAATGGATTATGAGGAAGATTCCTATATGGATTTTAAAGCATCAACACCTTTTGAAGAAGAATCAAAATCAGACACATCCTCCATATAGATTGAAGAAAGTGAGTATGAGTATATCAAGTATGATAAACTAAACAATCTTGAATAGAAAGGGAATGGTTTGTTAGTAGAAAAATCAAAGCATGTTAGTAATACTCCCATAATATTGGGAGCAACTTTATCTAGTGCAAACACCAACATGGGGAGCACGAAGAGTCCTTATGATGAAATGGCTATCAAAACTCCAACCATTCATATTATGAATCATTTTCCTTGCATCATTCCACCCACTAATTGGGACCAACCATAAGAAAGAGGTCTCTATCAAATAAAAGAGAAAATTATTGAAGAAAAATAATTGACAAAGAAAAATGGACAAGAAAACTTCAAATGGATACCAAAACAAAATAAAGAAAGTCATCCCTATCACACTCCAGTAGTCAAAGAAACTATGGGGAAAATTCAAAAAGAAAAATGTATCCATCAAAGTTTTCCATCGATACAAAAGAAAGCTTCAAGAGAAACCTACAAGGTATATCAAGAAGATGGTCCGAATCGAATCTCCATATCCACCCATCATTTCTCATCATCCCAAGTTTGGAGAATCAAATATTCGAAACTATTGACCAATCCATCTGCATCTCTTATCCCTCAACACATTCCACCATCCACTTTGACATCCATGGTATCCAAATCTCATATTGACCATGTGTTGGCAACAATTCTTTATCATAAGTATTCTAAGGGAACTCTATTGTGATGTGCCCATCTAGGTAAGGTTAACTCCATTATTGATAAAGAAGATGAAACAATCCATGGGTTACATTTAACCACCCATATCTTAGAAAAACAACTCCTCCAAGCAGGATATCATTGGCACATCATGATAGGAACAACATCTATATAAGCACTAGAAACATCTACATCAACACCACTAGGTGGTTCAACATGAGCATAAACTTTCAAAAAAAACAAAAAAAAACAAAAAATCAAGAAAATAGTCAAGAGAAAATCATCCTCTAGTGAAAACACTTCGGTCGCACTTTGGACAAGTAACATGATGAAAACCTGGAAAATAGGCATCATGAGTAGAATCGAGCATCTATGTGCACCATTTCAGGTAGAAGCATCTCATCCCATCCATAATAAATCCTACAGTCCATCCATCTTATCCATAATAAATCCTGGAACCCTTCATTATCCAATTCATTTTCATCACATCTAACTTATCTTGATCTTGGAAAAGGTTTGGTATGTACTTCACACTTGCTTATGGTAAACATCTTGACATGGGTCATTATCATTGATCATATCCTACCCAACCTTATTTGAGATATGAAGTATTATCCAAATGAGGATTATTTATTCAAACACCTTATCTATAAAAGTTTGCATTTTTCTCCTCTCAAGGTTAGTGTATGAAGTTGTTCTACTACCTTAGCTTCCTTACACCAACATCCTACTTACCAAAATTGGTTTCCATGCATTCATAATGGATTTTTATTATTTTTCCAAAACATTCATATCTTGATAAATTTTAGATTATTTTACCTCTATAATTCTATGTTTTGATGTTAGTCTTGAGATAATAAATGCAAGTTGAAAAATGACCATAAACTAAGAAAAACTAGATTGTTTATATGATTTCTCATGAATTATAAGAAAACTATAATAATAAATACACATGTTTCAAAATTTAATTATCTAGTCTATGAATAGATTAAAATAGCCAACCTTCTATTTAAAATACATTATTCTATAAAATAGAAAATAAAAGCAACCCACTACATATAGCCTTCTATGAAAATTAGAATGTAAAATTCTCCAACAATGGGTAATACTATCAAGAAAGGCAACATACAACGAAAATCTCTATGCAGTTTCGAGAATGCAAATTTGACCATATTTACTAATTAATTTAAAATAAAAAAATCCATTATATTTTGATTTTTAGTTAATTAATAAATACAATTAAATGTGCATTCTGGAGGTTGAATAGGCAATAGTGTATACATATATGTTGATGCCACATGTAGGCTTGAACAGGTCATGGACTAAAACAATTATATATTTATGTGTTAGAATAGGTTGGTTTAAAGAAAAATAATATTATCTGAAATCCAAAGCATGTAAAATGTGGAAGTAGAGACAAGGTAAGTGAACTGTTTGACAAAAGAAATATCAATATAGACATGCATACAAAATAAGGAATCATTAGCAAAGCACAGAGACTTTTTTGAGAGCACACCTATTCTTTCACAAAATGTAATGATTGTAGAATGTGCACAAAATTTCATGCAAATGCATTAGTCAAAACCATGACTCATGATGAAATGCCAAGATCAAAAAAATACTGATGATACACTAGCATATATATATGTGGCAACATAAATTGTACTCCCTTCTTGGAGATAGTACAATTTCTTACCTATTTTGGTACCCTTGCATTAAATACCCTTTAAATCATCATTAATAGGCCCCTAAGACCCTTTATTTTGGATCTCGAGGTTTATTTCAACTAAAATCCTAACAAAATCAACAAAAGAATTAATTTTTCTAACAACCCATCATTGGCCCACCCAAAAAATCAAGGGTGGGACTCATACGCCACCTTGTGCGTATGAGTCCCCTAGGTGGGACTCATGCCACAAGTGGCGTATGAGTCTCGTGTGACCTATTTTTAGGTTTGAGCAGGAAATTCAAGTTTTTAATTCAAAATTTTGGTTGATGTTAGCCTTTTAGATCTAAATAATGGTAAATTAGGTGTAATGCCTATATAAACAAGCTTCTAAGTCATTATTTTCATCTAAAGAAGGAAATTCAAGGTCTAAGCATTCACAAGCATTCAAGAGAAAGTAGCAAGAAAATTTGAAGTCTTGCATACATTAGGTTTGTAAGAGAGAGGGACCAACCACACCAAGGCTCCAAGTCATGGAGAGCTGAGATCATAGGGCTTCCCTAACTTATCTCACTCTAACAGATGTTTTGGGATGAGGATCAAGAATGAAGAGCACTTTCGAGTGCTTCTGTCACTCTACAAACCTAAAAATCTTGTTGGGGCTAGATGAATTGGTTTTTGAAGTCAATACTCCACCTCAAATAGCTCTTTGTCTAAGGATGGTAGAGCGTATTTGGGACAACAGCACAACACACTGGCATCTCTCTAGTGTGTTGGCATTTGTACGGCTAGAAAATGTAAAATGCAGTAAAAAACACTAAAACCCAACTAAATAGCCTAACTAAATAATCTTAACGAAATAAACAGAATGATAAAGTACAAAAGATAACTACATAAATGATAATTAAATAGATGAACACAAGGGTGATGAATATCAACTCATAAAAGTGCTAGTTCACTAGCAAGCTCCACACACACGTCCACCTACACACAAGAAAGAGGGGAAAATAACTGGGGATGTATAGGGGTTTTCCTTAGTCCAACCCTCACTTTGGTGTTTCCACCTCCATGAACAACCAGAAAAGCAATGAAGTAGAAAATATGATAAAGGAAATGGAACATAAAGAGATATTTTTGAACACTACAAAACAATACTATGCTACTCTATCAAACCACAAAAGGAAAAGTGAAGCATTATCACCCCACCCAAAGGCTCTCAAGGCTAATGAAGGGAGAATGCAAACAACAAACTTGGAAAAGTAACCACAGCCGTAGTGGTGATGAAGGGAGGTCTCGCAAGGCTCCAAGCTCACAACTTCTATAGTACAAAAGTGAAGTTGATGGAGTATCAAGCTACTGCAATGCTCAATGGAGTTGTCTAGATTGCTGAAATTTTGAGGACATGTGAAAGATGGAATGAAAATGATTAAGGATGTGAAGAATATAAAATGAGTGTGAAATGAATGCCTTTTAAGGAAATAATGAGAGGGAATGAAGTCATTTTTGAGTCAATTGGTTACATAGAGGCATTACAATTCAACCCCAATGAGGTGTGTAATGTCCCTGCAGACTCCAAAGGTAGGAATCTGTCAGGGACGAAAAATTTTCCACACAGACGTCTGCATACCATGCTCGCGTCCATGATGAAAATTCCCCCACCAACACACAAAACACAGACCAAGTGGATGCATTTCAGATGGGTGATTTGAAATTTCACATTTGGATTTGATTTTCTAAGGTGACGGTATGCAAAAGGAGAATTTACACAAGGGGTGTAAATTCGCTCCTATACATTTTTCCCCCACTTTATCAAGTTTGAATACCGATGAGCATTCGGTAAAGTAGATCAAAGAGTTAGAAATGTATACCTAAACCATCGAGGAAGTAAACCACAATCTGGTGAGCTCAAAAGTGCAGGGCAGGAAATGGACTCCATATGTACTCTCTCTTGAGGATGTTCAAACAAAAGGACTTTGTAGCTCTATAGGAAGTTGAACAAAGTACACTGAAGGCCCTCAGACCAACGATGGATAAATCCTGTAGGATGCAAGCACTTCACAGGCCCTCAGACCTACAAAGAAGGCATTCCCCCAAGTACTCTCTCATGAAGGAAGCCCAATGAAAGGGGACTCCACAGAGTCAGACTAGAAAGTGGCTTCACAGGCACACTTGCAAAGCAACATGTTAATCTACAAATAAAACATGTCAGAAAAATAGCCACGTAGGAAAGCAAGCAGACAATCACGCAGGTAGTCAACAAATTGAAAGGATTTCAAAGGGGTCCCTTGGGAACCCTCCAAAATAAAATGGGTCCACTCAAGGGATGCGTTGTTTGAAAGTGAAAGACTATTTTTTGCAAATCGATTCAATCGTCAAGGAATCCTTTCGAAAGATGTTCACTTCATCAAGGAATTTGAAAGGAAGAAAATCCCCCCTCGTGAGGGGAAGGTCAAGGCTTTTCCCACAAGAGATGTTGCTCCTTCCTTAGAGGAAATTTCTTTAAGTTCTTTCTTTGCAAATCCATGACAAAGGAAACACATTCCGCTAGGGGTCCAAGTTGAGAATGTGAATTTTTGAAAAAGGCTACAAGGATTTTCAAGAAAAGATTTGTTGGCTACGAGTGTGTTTTCTAAAAATAAAAACATTGTGAAAGTGACATTGTTGCACAAATGAGGGACAACTCAAGCAAATAAGAGAGAAAGATAACCAATATTGAAAAAAGAAATAATAACATCACAAACAAAGGGCACAGGGGTGATCTGATATTTCAAGGTCAGAGTGGCTCATAAATATATATTAGTAGTAGTATATAGATGAACTATCATCAACCCCCTACTATATCAGACCATGTGAAGAATGCATGAGAAAAAAAAGTAAAAATAAAAAATTGAGTCAACATGGAAGAGAATCCTAAATTCCCCCAACACTTTGCATCATCCCCAATTTGTCAAAAGTCAATACACATAACAGAGGAAGAATGATGGAACAAATAGAGGAAGTTTTACGACACACAATCACTCTTGTATCCAAACACCTAGAAGGGTGACAAGGGTCATCCAGGAACACATAACACAAGCATGGGGGAGCACATCACAAAAAATGCACACCTAATTTAAAGATAAAGAAGAGGCACCCCCTAACATTCATCGACCAAGAGGTCGTCTACTTCCCAATCTAGGTCATTATATGAGGAAAACGAACAAGCCTACAATGGTGGAATATTTAAGGGGGAGCTTTCGACCTTCCCACAACAAGGGCCAAGGATGAAGACCCTACAAGGTTTTCTCCACTCAGCCATTATGGAGCAATGGTCAGTGACTTCATGAAGATCACTAACAAGGCCAAGACCTCGTCCAAAGAGTTAAACATGCACTTTACATGAGTGCCATGTTTGACCACAACGGGTGAGGGAGGTGGCACCTGAGATTCACTGTTGGGATCACTAAAGGACTCAGGAGCAATGACAAACTCAAAGGACACTAGAACTTGCTCTGTCACAAGGACAATGCATGGTACTATAGGACCACCCTCTGACGAAGGTGGACTCCTATGCCCCCCATTGCTGGAAGGGCCAACCTCCACCTTCTACTTTGTCAGAGGATGTGAACTCCCCACAGACGAAGCAAGAGGCACAGAGGGGGAGGAGAGAACTATGGAAAACACCACCAAGGTGTTTAGAATATCCACGGGCTTCAAGAATGGTGGGATTTCCAAAAGGGACATCAAAAGAGGCTGCTCAACAGAAGGAGCAATAAACACATGCACCTTTTTAGGGTCAAGGGTGTTTAAGCTCGGAGTAGGAGCTAGAAGTATAACTAAATTTGATTGAATAGAACTAGAGGGGAGGATAGAGAAGGACAACACAAGAGGCCCGAAAATAGGGGTAGTTGACTCCCCTTTCTTTCTCTGCAAAGAGGCCTACTCAACTTCCAAATCCTTTCACCAACCCTTGCGCTCATGTGCAAGGCGGTTTGTGCGACTCTTAGAGCTAGAGGCTAGGAGATAAGAAGGGACATAAGGCTCCTACTCAGCCATAGGAGTTTCTATCACATCCGTCTCCGGTGGAGGGATAGAATCTTGAATGGGAGTAGGAGGAATAGGTTGAGAAACAATGGGGGAGTCAATTCTAGTGCCTTAGCGGCAGGCCTCTTCCCATTCATTGCTTTAGAAGTAGGAGTGGTAGGAGGCCATGAAGGCTAAGACATAGAGGATTCCCCATGGGGACCCTTCCTTCTATCATGTTGAATGGGCCTAGGCTCCATGGGTAGAATGGGAAGTTCAAATGTAGGTCGCTTGGGCTTTCGCCAAGGGATGATCTAGAGGATCTTTGTCAAAATTTGAAGTTTCTCATTTTTCTCAAAAATTGGCATCACTAGGAAGAGCTCAGAATCCTAACTCCAATGCAACTAGAACGGAGTCAAACGGAGCTACAGAGCTTGAGTTATGCTCGTTCAAACTTTGGTCAACTCAAGACTTAGGTCAAAGAAAAAGGAAAAAATTCAAACTCACCAAAACTGTCAACACTAGTCTCAACACAAAGTGCTCATCAAGAGCTTTCCAACCACATTCATTTCACATGAATTGGAGTCTGTTTGCACAAGTTACAAGTAGTCAAAGGTTGCAGTTGACTAGAGTTGACTAGGTATAGTGATGACATCAGTATGATGTCATCATGCTGACATGGACCACTCAGACTTGGACACGTGGCACTAATGTGGCTTAGACAAGTGACAGACTATTCTAACCAACATGAGGTGGACCAGTTATATGTTGACACTTGGCACACCTCCAGCCAACCACATGTTGACACATGGAACCACTTTAGCCAACCACATTTTGACACGTGGCACTCTCCTTCATGAAGCATCGTAGTTACAATGTTTGCAAAAATTATGGGGGTGGGATTCAACACCCTAACCTCCCCTCCTCCATTATAGGCGCCTACCATTGCGCCATTGATTTCGCTTTAGCATGTAGTGGGCGCGGGTATTACTTTAAGAAGACTAAGTCCAATTTAAGAGGGGGTGGTGGTTTGAACCACCAAACTCTCTTCAAACACTCATTCCCTCTACTACCATGCCAAGCCTTTGGTGCGAGATATTCTTGGGGATTACTTCTTTTAAAAAAGAACGAAAATTCGATTCTCAAAATTAAAATATATACCCCTAAATTTGATAAATTAATCCCATAAGGATTTTTTTTAGCCCAATTACATGATTATTAAAAGGGCTAAAGTTAATATTTTAAAGGATATTTTAAAGATTTGAAAGGCTTTTCAAGAGTATTTTGTAAGGCTCAAATTATAAGAGCCATTGTTTTGAAAAGGGTTAGGATAATTTTAAGATCATTATTGTAAATAAGGGGGATTGTGTAAGATATTTACTTTGTAAAGGGGATTTGGATGAATTTTTTAAATCATTTGGTTACACACCAAATTGAGTAAATTTTTAGTATAAAAGGAGGGGGGTAGGATGTGAAAGGCTAAGTGGTGACTTGGCAGAATTATCATGGTGAAATTTTGCTCTCATCTCATGCTTTCAAGGAGATTGTTCTTACACACTTTGGAGGAGCTTTTCAAAATTTCTTTGTAAAATAGGAAGAAACCATGCTGGAGTTATGTACTATTTTTTTGGAGAATTGATCAGATTGGTCCACTCATTGGAGAGGGGCTCAGAGACGTAATTTTTTTTATGACGAACTTTGTTATCAACTCTATTTGCATTTCCTCTCATTTCTCTCATTCTGATTTTCATCACTTTGTTATTTACGATTATTTAATTAATGTCCGTGTCTTAATTTCGCTTAAGTAATTTGAATTTAAAATTATAAACATTATGCATTCAAATGCATTTGTCATAGATCCGTAAAATAGATCAACCGGGCACCATGGGATTCTCCCACAAATGTGGAGTATAATCAAATGACACCACAGTAGGGTGAGAGGAAGCAGCAGACTATACAACAAAAGAGGAAGAAGAGGAACCTCAAGAACGCTTCTCTTCTTCCCTTCTCCAGCCCATGGTGGCATCACTATCAACTTTGAAACAATTCCTATGTGAGACAACATAAGGAGATGGAGGGTACCTAACTTTAGGTGTTAAGCACCCTTTCTTGTACTTCTCAAAGGTCTGGTACAAGAGGTCCTTCTTGTTGCAAGAATGGAAAGAGGAATGAAAGTGTTGTCATTGATTTCAACCAGTCAGCTAGTTACCTACTAGTTGTTTTTTACTGTATATGTTGAGGATATTGAGAAAATTGTATTAAAAGAAGGTTACAGGCATTCAACTGTTGAGGATGTTGATCTAGTGCTTGTGAACAATGTTTTGTGTTCTGATTGAGGTCTGGGAGAATTGTTGTTTGGAGCAGATTTCTCTTTGATGAAGTCTTATTGCGTGTAATTCTAGATTTTTGTTGCCCTGATTCTATTGAAGATGGTTTCAACATTTAGAAGTATCGAGCTTAATTGATGTATGTGTTTTACACTGGTTTGGCCAACCATTTGTCAAGCACTATCTTCGAAGTTGATGAAGCGTGTTGGATCTATTATGGGTCCCAATGAAGCATGTGTTTGGATCGCCCTCATTCTAACTCCACCCTAGGATGTTTGGCCGACTGAAGATTGGATGGCTGACTTTGTATCTTTTCAAGGTTGGAGATAGTATAAATACAGAATGCGCTAGCAATGAAAATTGTACATGAGAAAAGAAGGAAGATAAGTGAAAGAGCAGATGCAACTTTGATGCTATTCTAAAAGTGTGTGAGTTATATGTGTGGTTGATCAATGCGAAGCTTAATGTCGAGTTTCTGGATGCAGTGCGTAGAAGGAGAACTCTATCATTCATGCAAGTTCATCAATGATTGTGGTGGAATCCTTTGTTGCATTGGGATTTTTGTCTCTTTGTAACAAGTCTTATTTGTATCTTTGTGGTAGTGAGCCCTCGAGGTTGTAGCCCTATGGACAGTGAGTCTAGATAGTGAGTCCTTATTTCAGATAGTGAGCCTTATCTCTAGCAGTGAGCCTTTTTGTAATTAGTTTTGATATTATTTATAGTGTGAGTTAATCCTCACCGTAGTTTTTCCCTTAGTGGGTTTTCCACGTAAATTTGGTGTTATTATGTTTGTGCGTTTGCAATTAATGGTTAATCACTTACTCAGTTTCTATTTTAGGTTTGGTAATTGAATTTAATGTTATAATCCGTGACAATTGATTCACCCCCCTCTTAGTGTCTTGTCCAACAATTGGTATTAGAACTTGGTTCCTTGGAAAAGAGCTTAACCACTTGAGGAAGGTCTAGGATGGATAGCAAAATGGTCTTTGATTATCTAGGGTTTGATGGAACTAATTATGGTATCTAGAAAGTATCGATGGAAGAATATCTAGAGTATTGTGGATATGATGTAGAGAAATTTTATAAGAATCCCTACACTCCTCTTGCTAATGGTCTGAGTACACCTGAATAAATTAGAGCACATAAAGTGAATAACAAGGAAAATTTCATCTTGAAAAATAGTTTGGTACATTTCAAGTTGATTAAGGTTCAAAATTTGAAGACAACTAAGGAAGTCTGGGATGCTTTAGAAAGAGTGAACAATGGTGATGAAAGGGTAAAAGAGGAAAAATTACATAATTTGGAAACACAGTTTGATCTTATACATATGTCCGAAGATGAGAAGTTAAAGCCTATGTATAGAGATTGGATGAGGTAGTGGCTGGAATGTGATCTCTTGGCACTACTATAGATGAAACTAGAATTGTAAAGAAGATTCTAAGAACTCTTCCTGATGCTGATAGTGAAAAGGTGACTGCTATTGAGCATACTATAGATTATAAGACTTGTACTAAGGATCTGTTGCTAGGATTTTTGACATCTTATGAGATGAGAAATCAAAATCTAAGAAGTGGAGGAAAAATAGAGACTGCTTTTAAAGCTACAAAAATTGAAGATCTAGATGAAGAAAACTTTGATGAAATTGAGGCTAACTTTGTAAGAAGAATGAGAAAAGGCTTTGGTAAGTATGAAGGTAAATTTCCCTTTAAGTGCTTTAGTTGTGGAGAAATTGGTCACTATGCTACAAAGTGTCTGGAAAGAGCTAAAAGGAATAAACAAAGATATGAGAAAGAAAAGAAAGGAAAGAAGATTAACAAAGCTTACTATGTTAATGAGAATGCTAGTATTTTAGATGAAGATTTAGAATATGAAGATCCAAATGAAAATGAATGCTTGTTCTTGGAAATTAAGCATGAACTTACTTCTGCTAATTTAGAAAAACAATAAAAGGAAAGTCCTTCAAAGAATGAGAAGGAGAAGGAAAAAAATGAAAGTACAATTATCTCTGACCTACATGCTAAACATGAAATGAATTTTTGGGTAGTTGATAGTGGTTGCTCGCATCACATGACTGGTGACAAGTGTAAGTTTTTGAAACTTGAGAAATATGATGGAGGTCTTGTTATGTTTTGAGATGATACTGGTGATAAAATCTGTGGGATAGGTTCAGTAAGTTTTGATGGCAAGCATCATACTAACAATTTTTACTATGTTAAGGGTTTAAGGAATAATCTATTGAGCATTGGTAAAGTGTGCAAAAAAGGATATGATCTTGTGTTTAAGGATGAGAAATGTGAGATCCGGAAAGGATCTGGAACATTGATTTCTACAAAGAAGAAATCTAAATGGAATATTTATCAGCTTAAAGGTGTTGATGGATGATGTTTTATGACTCAAATAAATGACAGTTGGTTATGGCACAGGAGAATGTGTCACATGAATTTTGATAACTTGACAAGAATCAATACTATTCAAGTTGTGAGAGATCTACCGAGAATTACAAAGCATGTAAATGCTATCTACAGGAATTTCCAGTTCAGGAAGCAAACAAGAAATCATTACAGATCAAGAGAACAATCTACTACTAGATTACTGGATTTGGTTCATACAGATCTTTGTGGTCTCATGAGAGTTTGAAGTCTACTTGGTGAAAGGTACTTTATGCTTTCAATTGCTGACTATTCTAGATATACATGGGTTACATTTCTAAGAGAGAAATTAGATGCATTAGATAGATTCAAGGCATTCAAGGCTATGGTTGAAAATGAAGTGAATTTGAAGATAAAATGCTTAATATCTAAAAGAGGTCGAGAATTCACCTCCCATGAGTTCAAGATGTTTTATGAAGTACATGGAATAAAGAGACATTTATTTGCTCTGAGAACCCCTCAAAAAAATGGAGTTGTTGAAAGGAAAAACAAAACAGTTCAAGAAGCTACTAGGTCAATGATCACTGAAGCTAGATTATCGGAAGTTTACTAGAAAGAAGATATTCACATTGTTGTATATGTATTTAATCGAGTTCAGGTGAGAGAAAACAATACAAAGACTCTCTATGAGCTATGGCACGAAAGAATTCCTATAGTTACATAATTTAAGGTATTCGGAAGCAAATGTTATATCAAAAGAGATGAGGAAAAATTGGGAAAGTTTGATGCAATAATTTTTGAAAGAATATTTCTTGGATACTCTACTAAAAGCAAGGAATATAGATGTTTCAACAAAATATTGAGGAAGATTGTAGAAAGCTCGAATGTGAAGGTTGATGAAAAAGTGAAGAATTCTATTAATATTGATGGATATGTGTCTAATGAACATGATTGTGCAAGAATAGAAAAAATTATGGAAGAATGGGATAAAGATGAATTGAAAAAGTAGAATGAAAGAGAACAAGATGCTTCAGTAATGTCCACTAGGACATCGAAATATGTATAGAGGAATCATTCAAAAAGTCAGATTATTGGAGACAAGACAAAAGGTGTGTTAACTAGAAGAAAAGTTGTTGTTGAAGTAAATCTATGCTTATTCTCCAAGATTGAGCTAAAGTTAGTAAGTGAAGCCTATGAGGATGAACATTGGAAGGAAGCAATGAAAGAAGAAATTTTGCAGATTGAGAAGAATCAAACTTGGGAATTAGTCCAAAGACCGGCAGACAAAAATATGAGTGGATCAAAATGGGTATTCGGAAATAAGCTGAATGAGAATGGGAAAGTTGTTAGAAACAATGCAAGGATTGTGTGTAAAGGATACTCACAAGTCGAAGGTATATATTTTCAAGAGAATTTTTCCCCGGTAGCAAGAATGGAAGCTATAACGATGTTCTTAGCATTAGCTACTTATAAATATTTCAAATTCTATCAAATGGATGTCAAATCAGGAATTTTGAATGATTGAACTAGATGAAGAGGTCTACATGAAACAATCAGAAGGATTTCAGTTAACAGATCAACTGGATATGGTGTGAAAATTGAAGAAAGCTTTATATGGATTGAAGCAAGCTCCTAAAGCTTGGTATGAAAGGCTAGAAAAGTATTTGAGTTATCAAGGATTTAATAGAGGTATGACAAATAGTAATTTACATTTCAAGACTAAAATGGAAAAATCTTGATTGTAGTTGTCTATGTTGATGATATTATCTTTGGAGGAAATGAAAAGATGTGAAAGATGTTTATGGAAGAGATGTAGAAAGAATTTGAAATGTGTATGTTTGGTCAGATCAATTTCTTTCTTGGGCTATAGATTAATCAAATAGAGAAAGGAATTTTCATTTCACAATCTAAGTATGTGAGAGAGATGTTGAAAAAAATTGGGATGGATAGTTCCAAACTGGTAAGTACTCCTATGGTGACTGGTTGCAAGATAGGAAAAGATGATGATTCGCCTAAGGCTGATTAGAGCAAGTATAGATCTATGATTGGTGGACTACTGTATTTGACTGCTACTAGACCAGATATTATGCATGTAATTTGTCTTGTAGCTATATTTAAAGAAAATTCAAAGGAAACACATGTTACTGCAATTAAGAGAATATTCAAATATTTGAATGGCACTCTAGATTGTGGATTATGGTATCCTAAAGATACTGATTTTAAAATTAGTTCTTAAACAAATGCAGATTGTGTTGGAAGTATAGATGACAAAAAGAGTACAGGTGGCGGTGCATTCTTTCTTGGATGTATATTGGTGGCATGGTTGAGTAAGAAGAAAGTTTCATTCTCTTTGTCTATTGTTGAATACATTGAAGGATATCACAATTCTATATGATGATCCTATTTCTATCTTTTGTGATAATACAAGTGCAATTAAAATTTTGAAGAATCATGTGATGCTTTGAGAACAAAGAATATATCTATTAGGTATCATTTCTTAAGAGAGAAGGTCCTAGAGGATGAAGTCAAGCTTGAGTATGTTTAGAAAAAGGATCAGATTGTGGATATATTTACAAAGGCTCTTCCTAAAGATAATTTTGAGTATCTCTGAGATAAGCTAGGGGTTATTGCCCCTCCTTTTAAAAACTAAGATGCATTTGGAGATTCATCAATCTAGTGGATTCATGATTCTATCTTTTCAGATGGATGTTTTTGCTGGCTACCTCTGAGGGGGAGAAAATAGTTTTTTTTAAAGTGTTGTCATTATGAGTATTTTGTTTTCATGTCAAAGGAAGTTTTAATGAACATATCTTTTGCATTTTCCATTGATGTCAAAGGGGGAGAGAGAGCATGTGAAAAATGGAGAGGGAGAGAGAGTATTAAAAAAATAAAAGAGAGCGTGTGTGAAAAGGAAAGAAAGATAATAAGACAAAGCAGGTAATGAGGAAGATGATCTTCTAAGGGGGGGAAGCAAAAGAAAAAATCTTGAGAAGTATTTTCAGAATTGGTATGGTGTCTTTGATGGTTTTTCGGATCATGTGTTGCCATCAATGAAAAAGGGGGAGATTGTTGCAAGAATGGAAAGAGGAATGAAAGTGTTTTCATTGATTTCAATTGGTCAGCTAGTTATCTACTAGTTGTTGTTGATTGTATCTATTGAGGATATTGAGAAGATTGTATTAAAAGAAGGTTACAGGTATTCGGCTGTTGAGGATGTTGATCCAGTGCTTGTGAACTATTTTTTGTGTTTTGATTGAGGTCCGAGAGAATTATTATTGGTCTGGATTTCTCTTTGATGAAGTCTTATGGCATGTAATTCTAGAGTTGTGTTTCCCTGATTCTATTGAAGATGGTTCAATATTTGGAAGAATCGAGCTTAATTGATATATGTGTTTTACACCGATATGTCCAACCATGTGTCAAGCACTATCTTCAAAGTTGATAAAGCATGTTGGATCTATTATGGGTCCTAGTGAAGTGTGTGTTTGGGTCACCCTCATTCTAACTCCACCCTAGGATGTTTGGTGTCGACCTAATTTGAATTTGAAGATTGGATGGCCAACTTTGTATCTTTTCAAGTTTGGAGATAGTATAAATACAAAATGCACTAGCCATGAAAATTGTACATAAGAAAAGAAGGAAGATAAGTGAAAGAGTAGATGTGACTTTGATGCTATTTTGAAAGTGTGTGAGTTATGTGTGTGGTTGATCAGTGTAAAACTTAACACTAAGTTTATGGATGTAGTGAGTAGAAGAAAAACTCTATCATTCATTCAAGTTGATTAGTGATTATGGTGGAATCATTTGTTGCATTGGATTTTTGTCTCTCTATAACAAGTCTTCTTTGTCTTCTTTGTATCTCTATGGTAGTGAGCCCTCTAGGCTATAGCCCTGTGGATAGTGAGTCGCTATTTTAGGTAGTGAGTCTTATCTTTGGTAGTGAGCCTTTTTGTAATCTGTTTTGATATTCTCTATAGTGTGAGTTAATCCTCACCATAGTTTTTCCCTCATTGGGTTTTCCACATAAATATTGTGTTATTGTGTTAGTGCATTTGCATTTGATGGTTAATCACTTAATTAGTTTATGTGTTAGGTTTGGCAATTTAATTTAAGGTTATAATCTATGACAACTAATTCACCCCCTCTCAGTTGTCATATCCAACACTTCCTAGGTAGGAGCAGACCAATGGGTGCAAGCCAAAAGTGATTTAAATAATAGCTACCATGCACAACTGGCAATTTATAGCCATTGTCATGGATTATGTGCATTGAACCCTCATGAATAAACTTCAAACATTTATGTATGACCAAGGGAATTGTATTCATAGCTACTAACCAAGGGATACCTAGCTTCACTTTGAAGAATTTGAACCCCAAGATTATGTCAAAAATCAAGTTTACATACTTAGGTCAAATAAGGACTGGCAAGGTGATGCTACCAATGGGAGGTACAAAAAGTACATTATGAATACAAATGGTACTTTCAAGTGTGTTGTATCCATCTTTATACAAGAAGTTGATTAACATAATCTCCTCATTAATCACATTCACCTGGCACGTCAAGTCAACAAGAACACCTGTCACAGTGTTTCCATTGATTCACACAAGGATGTAAAGAGGAGATGGCTCTCTATTAAAACCCATTGATAGGTCCTGTGAGGTGAAGGTTATACCTAGACCACTACTCACGGGCTATATAGAGGGGATAGGAAAATGCAAGGAGTCCATCACATACACTATACAATACTCTCACAAAGCCACCCAAAGGTTCGCAATTGGGCAGTGACCCAACTAAGGCTTCATTCTACAATGCCTACGGAACCTTCCAACCACACCTACTAGGGGTCGCAGGTTGGGTTGTAAGGTGAAACGATTCACAACATTCACACCTACAATGCTCCTAGGATATGAGGAGAGGAGCCTTCGGCATTGTTAAATGGAACCAAAATGGTTCACATTGGGCTTACCAAAAATGTAAGAGAGGGGGACCAACTACCAAGGCTCTAAGTCATAGACAACTAAGATTGGAGGGTTGCCCTAAATTACCTCACTAAAACAAATGTTTTGGGATGAGGATCAAGAATGAAGAGCACTCTCGAGTGCTTCTGTCACTCTATAGACTTGAAAATATGGTGGAGGCTAGACAAGCTAGTTTTTGGAGTCAATACTGCACCTTAGATAACTCTTTATTCGAGGATCATGATAGCACAGGTTTGGGATGATAGTGTGACACATTTCCATCTCTCTAGCATGCCAGCATCCATACGGCCATAAAACATAAAATGCAGTAAAAAACACTAAAAACTAACTAAACAGCCTAGCTGACTAATCTTAATGAAATAAACAAAATGATAAAGTATGAAAGATAAGTACGGAAATGATAAAGTAAATAGATGAACACAAGGGTGATGAATATCAACTCATAGAAGCATCAATTCACCAGTGAGCTCCACACACACATCCACCAACATAAAATCAAGAGGGGAAAATTTTGGGGGTTGTATAGGGGTTTTCCTCAGTCAAACCCTAGTGTAGGAGCACCTTGTCCACTAAAAGCCTTTCATAGGAAAATTTGTAAAAATTGAATGTTCAGATATAAAGGCATTATAAAAGGTCTTGGTAGGTCATATTTATTGTATTTTAAGTCTCACATAGGTCACTAGGGGGTTGGTTAAGTCAAATTGCAAAAAATGTTGTTTTGTTGCACAAATTGAAAAAGTTGTAAAACTTGTAAAATGCAAACAAAACCAAGAATGTGAAGAGTCACCTCATTGGAGAAGATAGTTAGCTAGTTGAAGATGAAGGGGCAGCCAATCTACATGATGTAAAAATATATTTAAGGCTTGGGGAAGGTGAGGAAAATGTCATTCATTGTATTCTTGGAGAGTTTCTAATAAATAAAGATCATTTCTATTAAATTTTAGTATTTTCTTTTTGTTGTTTACTAGTTTATTAGGCCTATACAATAGCACCAGCCTTAGATCCTCATTTCATTTGATATTATAGGGAACTAGATTTCATTCAAAAATTTCTTGGAGGAATTCTATTTAGTTTAGCATTTGTTTGAGAAAATTTTCAGTACCTCGGTCTATAAACCCCCATAACAAGGTTTGAGAGTCTAGATAGAAGTTTATGGCAACTCCACCGAATTAAGGATTCTAGGTTAGTGGAGTAGGTTAGTATTGGATGTTTTAAAATGTGTGTGTGATGAATAATGTAGGGAAAAACAAGAGTACAATGTTTGAATGTTGATTTCTCAGAAAAATACAGAGTTTCCTAATGAAAATGGATGGCTCCAAGTGGTGTTTTGATGCAAACAAAGTATTCAAAGATTGATGAAGTCTTAGACTGTGTATGTAGACATATTTAAATATGTTTGAGGTAGTGGCAAAGAATTTGGAGGTCTGGAATGTAGTTTCTCTTCAAACCCTCACTTTTTGCGTATTGTTAAGGGTTTACACAAGGGTTTATTGTTTTGTTGCATTAATGGATGAGTTCCTCATTAAAGGTGGATGATTTGTGAGTTTTGTAACCTTTTTTCATGCTTCCCAAGGTCATTTAGTGTTTTGGAACTGATTCAATGGTACATGCTATGCAAAATAGACCTAATTAGAGCAATTAGGTGTGGGACAGTAAATTTTTTGATGTTTTCTTTCAAATAATAGTGTTTGATGTTGAGGTATGTTTAATGTGGATGCAATGGTCTCTTAACATAGTATTCTATTTATGGAGATTCAATGTGAAATGGTGGGTATACTTGATTTGTCCATGGTGCTATACTACTAAGGTTTTGATCTTTGTATGCTAGAAATTGAGATTTTGTTGGGACAACGGTGTAAGTAATGGATATTGGTTTTAATCATTCTATGTGAAGTTGGTAAATATGTCTAAATGCTTGAAAAAAATTTAGAAGGCAGAATTTTTGTCTTGGTAATTTCAACTATGTGAAATCATGGTGCAATTTGATGGTTTGAGTTTGCATAATGAACAATTTAAGTGTTTAAGAGGTTCCTAATTAGGTTATTATTTTGATTCTATCATAATAATGATGATTGAGAAGTATTCAAGTATGATAAAGGTTTGGATCCAAGTTTTGATGTTTTGTGGCTTTGTACAAATGAAGAATCAAGTGAAATGTATGAGATTTGATGAAAGGTTAAGTGAAACAATGGTGTTTTGTAATTTGATCTTCTTAATTGAGTTTGGGTCTTGAGTACCCTAGATGATTGGTGGTTTTTGGTTGATGCTCTTACATCAAACCCCTTCTTTGGTGTTTCCACCTCCACAGATAAGTAGAAAAGCAACGGAGTAGAAAGTATGATAAAGGAAATAGAAGAGGAAGAGAGATTGTTGAACACTACAAAAAAAATACTATGCTACTTTGTCAAACCACAAAATGAAAAGTGAAGCATTACCACCTCCACCCAAAGGCTCTCAAGGCTAATGAAGGGAGAATGCAAGAAACAAACTTGGCAAAGTCACCATAGCCGTACCAGTGATGAAGGGAGGTCTCGCAAGACTCCAAGCTCACAACTTCTATGGTACAAAAGTGAAGTTAATGGAGTATCTGAAAGCTGCTACAATGCTCAATGGAGTTGTGTAGATTGCTCGAATTATGAGATGTGAAAGATGGAATGAAAATTCTTAAATATGTGAAGAAGATGAAGTGAGTGTGAAATGAATGCCTTTGAAGGCTAAAATGAGAGGGAATGAAGCTATTTTTAGGTCTGTTGGTCACACAAAGGTGTTACAATTTGACCCCAATGAGGTGTGCAACATCCCTATAAACTCTAGAGGTAGGAATCTATCAAGGATGACAATGCGCCACACGGATTTCCACGTGTCGCGCTCACATCCTTGATGAAAATTGCCCCATTAACACACAAAACACAAGCCAAGTGGATGCATTTCAGATGGGTGATGTGGAATTTTTCCTTCAATGATTTTCTAAGGTGGGGGTAGGGTATGTGCAAGATCATCATCAAAAAATAGGCCCTTAAGTGGCAAAAAATTTAGAAAAAATAGAGTTAGGAAACTTGATGTAAAAATTTGAATAAGTTATCTGTATTATTTCAAAAATATGTAAGAATAGAATCTATAGAAAATTGAATGTAGTTTCGAAACTACTAGGTTTGTTTAAAAAAAAATCTATTTGGTGAAAAATTGAAATTTCAATGCAAAGTTACTTAAATTTCAAGGAAAAATAAGAAGTAGGTGTCTTTCTGACCACCCTAACCACAATAAAATGATAATTTTTTTAATATTTTAGATATAAGTAGAGGACTCATGCCTCGATGTGATGCATATTTTTTGTAATTTTTTCCAAGTAAATAATTAATTATGATTTTTTTATTACAACTTTTTAAAATTTATAAAAACTCATATGTCTAACCACCTTAACTTGGCCAAAACTTCATGAAATTCATTTTTTCTTTTTTTAATCCTATAGTATGCAAAGCATAGAATGTGATGTATGTTTTGGATTCAAAAAATGTGATACCGTTTGAAAGCTATAGATGTTTTTCAATCAGCTTATCAATCAAAACTTTTATCTTAATTTGAATAGAAAATAAATAATAATTAATTATTAAATTCAAATTAAAGCATAATTTATATCGGTGGAAAGCTGAGAATCTCCTTTAAAAACCCTTTTTGTTTTATCAATTTTGGGTAAAAAAATAGTTGTTAGCCACATACCCATCATATTGCCACTTTTTGGCCCATCATGATCCTACACATACCCGATATGCAAAAGGAGAATTTACACAAGGGGTGGAAATTTTCTCCTATATAAGGTTTAATTATTAGATCTTGCATATTGCTAGTCTAATCCAGGTGGATCCCAAGAACCTAAAAAATTTAGTTGTTTCAGATGCCCTTGAAATTGACACCATGTCAAAGTGCTCAAAAAACTGAATCCAACACAACTTGAACAAGTGAAAAAAGAGTTCATATGTCTGAGTTATGGCCAGTCAAAGTTGTGGTCAAACCAAGGCACAGGTTGACACAAGGTGAAAATTTTGACTATTTCACAATCAAGTGAAAGTGATCCCAAATTGAAGGGCTCGTTGAGATGATTCTAACAATTTTTGAATCACATCAATTAGATTTCGTTTGCTCAAGATACAGACAATCAAATTTTGGTCAAACCAAGTGTAGGGGCTCGTCAGAAGGTGAAAAATTCCTACTTTGCTCACCATAAGATAAATCATTAAAAATTTGGTGATAGGTGACAAATTTTAAAATAAATGATTAATGCTTCAAATGGGTTGGAAGAAAACTCATGTGTTATTCATTTAAAATTGAAAAAAATGATTAATACTTGAAGTGAGTGGAATTCTCATGTATTATTCATTTAATTTGAAAAAAGGGAAATTAGTTTTGTGTGAGAATCCACCTCACAACTATTTTCCTATTCTCCAGGAGGAGTTGAGAGATTCATGGGATTTTCTCTCATCTTATCCCTTGAGTTGTTGTAAACCCTCGTTTTGTGGAGTTATCCTCTCCATAGGTTGTAGATTTAGGAGAATTACAAATAGCCTTTTAATGGTTATTAGGTGGGATTAGAATTAAATAAAAATAAAACCCCAAACAAACAAAACTTATAATAGCCCAAATGAAATATTTTCAAGGGCTTAAATAATATTTTAAAATATTTAAATAACCTTAAGTGGTTATTAGTTGGAATTTCAAACTAAAATAAACAAAAACAACCCAACCAAATAGCCTGAGAATATACATGGACAAGGGCTCAAACAAATTTCAAATGTTTTTTTAGGGAGATTGTTAATTGTTTATTAAAAATGGGGGAATTGTTTTGATTTTTTCCCTAAAGGGGGAAAATTACAAGTTTTTTTGGTTTTAGCCCAAATGGGAAAACTTCAAGTATAAAAGGAGGAGCCAAGGAGAGCATTGATCAACACATTCTTGGATCCAATTTTTCCAAGTGAGAAGAATTTGAGGAGGAA
The DNA here is from genome assembly GCA_007258455.2 of Sequoia sempervirens. Taxonomy (NCBI): domain Eukaryota; kingdom Viridiplantae; phylum Streptophyta; class Pinopsida; order Cupressales; family Cupressaceae; genus Sequoia; species Sequoia sempervirens. Next base: position 169,186 of record VDFB02270208.1, on the reverse strand, counting down.
TGGGAGATTTTTGATGTAATAATGCTCTAATTCTATAGCAGAGCCTTTAGGCAAAGTCTTTTTCTTGCTCTTTGTAAATCAGCCTTGTGGCTGTGAGAGCCTTTATGCAAGGTGATTTGAGTGAGTAATTTTGTACCACAACTTTGTGGATAGGCTATAGAAGATTGTAAAGTAGTTTCCAAGAGGCTCTTTTTAGAGATTGTACTGCATTTGGAGCATTGTTAATAGATTGGTCACTCAGTTGAGATAGACCTAGAGACGTAGTCCACTCAGACGAACTCTATAATCAATCTTGTGTCTTCTTATCTCTCTTTGTTTTGTGTTATAATTCTCTCTCTTTATTGTTCATGTTTCTCCATTATTTAATGACTTTTCAGTTAAGCTTAAGGCATAAGTATTTGTTCACCTTTATGCACATTCACTTTAGCAATGTTTGTCATAGATCATCTTATGCTTCAGTTCATGGTCTTCCCAAGCCCTATCTTGGTATTGAACCCCTCCTTAGTCATTAATCATACCCTAGGACAAACTTTAGCATATCTATTTCCTTCATTCCATCCTTGGATTGAGATCTCTAAGGTTTCCTTGAGTGAAACTAAGTGAAATAGGCCCTAACCCTATTGTTCCATCTCCTAAAATATAGAACCCTTATTCTCATTATTTCATTTTGGTGAACCTACATTTAGAACATCTTATTTTTGATTTGGAGTGCATCATCATCCTAGATTTAGCTTGCATTAACATTGCAATAGGGTTTGCAATAGTTAATTGGCATTCTAGGGTTTCTAATTCTTGCATTAGTGAAAGTGCATATAGGTTACATCCTTGCATCTTGCATCATTGAATTTCATCTAAAATTTTCATTTTCACTTAGCTTAGACATCATCCAAAACAAAAAACATAACATTCACACAAAATTTGTTGAAAATAGTGCAAAAACCCTAAACTAGGACTTATACGCCCCTCTAGGTGATTTAGTCCCGGTATAGGAGAGTTTTCCTAATTTCTGGGTATTTTGTGTTGACTTTTATTCACTGTTCATACCCTTGAAAAATCATGATTGGGAATCATATGACCCTCTGGTCGATTTAGTCCTTTTTCAAATTTTACACTACATTTTATAGCATTAAAAGCTCTATTTTTGTGTCCTATTTTCTGTCATTAGCTTTCTTTTTCAGTTTGCAGAGTTTTCGTTTCACACATTTCATTAGATCTAGCTTAATTTAGATACATTTTAATTGTGGGTAAAATTGCATTATTTTAGTTTTCATTCCTAGCATTAGTTCATAGTTCAATTAGCTTAGATTACATTTTCCATTCATTAGAAAACAAAACCAAAAACACCTATAAACTGATGAACCACTTGGAGAAAGCATAATATTTGAGTATGTCAAATCTCTTTGTCCAAGTTAACCTAAACCTCAAGCCTTTTAGAAGTGATGACTTTGACATGTTACATGAAGCCCTTGAGGATTTCATCGCACAAGGTTCATCCACTAAGGCTTGTTACAAAAAATTGAAACCTAGAGAATTTAATGCAATTCAACCTTAACTTATCATTTACCCACCTTCACACAAACCTCAAACTCAAAAAAAAAAAAATCACCCTTGAACTGCCTAAGAATAATGTTTTGCAGCAATTGAGTTATAATACCATTGCTCATACATATAACACTAGAAAAAATCCACAACCAAAACTACCAACTAAAACATCTTTACCTTTGCCTAATCCTATGTTGCCTAGCGCTCCTCTTTTGCCTTCAAATATTGGAAAGGAGTATGATCTTTTTGAACAACTTAAGAATACTCTCGCAAAGATATTCCTATGGGAAATAATTCATAATTCACGTAATTATCACACTATGCTTCAAATTGCCTTGCAACAAGTATTGGTTCCTTCTGGTACAAATGCAAATGATGTCACAACTCCAATACAAGGAATGAATGTAGTTAATGTAGACGTTACTTTTCGTCAACATGAGCTACCTCCATTGGAAATGAGAAATAAAAATGATGCCTTCATGATAATAGCCATCTATAATAAGTTAGGAATAAAAATAACCCTTGTTGACAACGGCTTTGCCCTTAACATCTGTAGTGTGGCCCTTTTGGATAGACTTGGTGTGTACAAATAAAAAATTCAACCTGAATCATTGTCGATTTGAGGACTTGACAATGTAGGAAAACAATCACTTGGTGTGATTACTTTTCCAATTATAGTTGGAAAGGCTACCTTGCAAACTCCTATTCATGTTATGCCTGATAATCTTTCATATAATCTTCTTTTAGGGCTACCTTGGATTCGTGAAATGCATGCAGTGCCTTCAACTCTTCATCGTATAATGAAGTATGTATATAACAATAAAGTATACCAACTTGAAATAGACCCCAAGCCTAAAAGTTGCTTACAATTTGAAAAAGGAATGACAAGTCCTCTAAACACATTAATCCCAACATCGAACATAGAACCTATGAAGAAGGAAAAAAATATATGGAAACAATGTCGAAGTTATTGGATGATGATTGGGGTTCCTTAGAATTCACACCTTCATTTATGGGAGAGTACATAATCACAAGAACATAAGAAGAAAATAAAAGAAACCAATGGTTATGTCAACATAATTTGAAAGAAAACTCACAAGTATCTTCCTTATCTACTCTAGAAGAAGAAATAAGCTATACAAAAAAATTTGATGAGATAGATTATCAACAACCACCAAACCCAAAAGAAATGGAGATACTTTATGGAAGTGGTTATGAGCTTATGAAACAACTTGGTTATAGTGGAAAAGGATGTGGAAAGAAAGAGCAAGGCATTCATGTTCCTATAGAGCCTAACATACAAGAAACAAAAATTGGTTTGGGATATTGTCCTTCTAAGACAATGCAAGCAATGAAAAGATCCTCACTAAACATTAACACCATCATGTGTAATCCTAAAACCACTCTCACCTTGAAGCATCCAAAATTGATTGACATAACTTGCGAAGAATCATTGGAGTTCTTGGAGGATGATGAAGCCTTGAAAGAAATGTTAGGAGTTTATGAAAACTCATTTACTTCTAAAAATAAAAGGGTTACATGTGTTATGATTAGTACTAAGCAAGAAGACGGAGAAAAATAAAGTAATGAGACTGATAAGAAAAATGAAGAATACAACCCTGAATTCCAGAAACAAAGTGCACTTACTTTGGGAGATACAATTGACATATCGATGGATATCAAAAACAATGAAAAAATGACAAAGATAGGAAAGTACCTTGATGATGATGAACAAGAATACCATGCAACTTTCCTTCATGACTTTCCTGAACTTTTTTCTTGGACTTATTCAAATATGCCAAGAATTGATGCTAAACCAGTAAGACAAAAGATACAAAAAATGAATCCTAAAATAGACTTACTAGTTAGGACCAAAATTGAAAAAATCCTTGATGTTAGATTTATCTGACCTATTGATTATTATCCTCGGATCTCAAACATTGTTGTAGTTGTAAAACCTAATAATCATATTAGGATGTCTACAAAATTTTATGATTTGAATAAAGCATATTTAAAATATGATTTCCCCCTTCCTAATAGTGACATGATAGTGGACTCGACTATAGGACATGCTTTGTTTTCATTCATGGATGGATTTTTTGGATATAATCAAATCTTCATCAACCCTCAAGATCAATACAAAACAACATTTATGACAACTTGGGGAACATTTTTTTGGGTAATGATTCCCTTTGGATTAAAGAATGCGAGTGTGGCATATCAATGAGCTATGAAATTGATATTTTAGGATTACATACATAAGATTTTAGAAGATTATGTTGATGATTCTTGCTAAATATTTAAATCAAAAAGAAAATGTGAATATCCTTCAAACAATATTTGAATGAATGAGAAAATATAACCTAAGATTAAATCCAAAAAAGTGTCTTTGGTGTAGATAGTGGAAATTTTTTAGGTTTTATCATATCTCACAGAGGCATTTAGGTGGACACGAGGAAAATTGATGCTATAGTTAACATGCCACCTCCTATGAACATTTCTCAATTACATACTTTACAAGGAAGAATTTAGGATATCCATCATTTTGTAGCCTCTCTAGAAGATCAAACATTACCTTTGACACCTCTCCTTAAGAAAGAGGTTTAGTTTAGTTGGAATGAGGATTGTAAACAAGCTTTCAAAATTTTGAAAGATTATCTTGCTACTCCACCTATTTTACAACTTGCTATGCAGGACAAATTGTTTATCCTTTATACAGCAGCATCGGCTCATTCTCTCACAATATTGTTGGCTCAACAAGATGAAAATGGTAAAGAACATCCTATTTATTGCATTAGTTGAACTTTAATTGATTATGAGAAATGATACACAAAGATAGAGAAAATTTTTTTGGCTCTTGTATTCACTACTAGTAAATTAAGGCATTACCTATTAAATGCTGAAATACATGTGATGACGAAATATAATCCTTTAAAACATCTTTTCACTAAAACAGACTTATCATGTCACTTAGCTAAGTGGGTTATGTTGTTAACTAAGTTTGACCTTAAGTTTTTTTTAGAAAAATAAATCAATGGACAAGCCTTGACCGACCAATTAGTTGATACTCCTCCTCCTTTAGCATTACCTAATAACAATTCATTCCTTGATGATAATTTGTTGACGACTAAAGCTAATACATGGGAGCTATATTTCGATGGATCTAAGTGTAGAACCAACTCTGGTGCAAGGGTTATAATAATCCACCCATGTGAGATCCTATTCCCTTGTCTTATTGCTTAAACTTCCTATGTACAAACAACACTATAGAGTATGAAGCATTACTTGCTAGACTATGTGCCACTTTAATTATGGGAGCTCAAGACATTAAGATATTTGGTGATTCACAATTAGTCATTAAACAAATAAATGGAATGTATCAAGTGAAACATGAAAAATTATCAAAATACAATGATCTCACAATGAATTTGTTAGAAAATTTTGATTCACACACCATTGACAACATCCCACGAAAAGATAATTGACATGCAGATGCAATGGCGAGTGCGGATCCCCTTATATCTCCTTAAGATCCTTCAAAATAATTCACATTTATTGTGCATATAGTTATGAAACGATCAATAGAAGATAAAATGGAAGAAGTATTATCAGAAACCATGGAAAGCTCTAGTGAATGGTACGCACTAATATTTAATTATTTAAAAGACAGTACCTTTCCTAAGCTGACAACTAAGAACACTTGAGCCCGCCTTTGAAAACTTGCATCTAAATATATAATCCTCACCAATGTGTTGTATCAAAGGTCCTTTTATGGTCTTTTACTCAGATGTCTTAAATAATCTGAAATACCCATCGCACTTGAAAAAGCTTATGCAGGTGCTTGTGGAGGTCATTTTGGAGGAAGAACATTAGTTCAAAAATTAATCTGCATAGGATACTATTGGAGACATATGGAACAAGACCATTTTGCATACATTAAGAAATTTCACAAATGCCAAGAGCATAGTGATTTGATTCATTCTCTCACCTCTGAACCTCACACTCAAGTATTGATTTGGCTATTTTTAGTATGGGGTTTGGATCTCATTGGAAAAATATCACCACCATCCTCCACCAGACATACATTTATAATCACTGCAATAGACTATTTCACAAAATGGGTAGAATTTATTCCCCTTCATTCAACAATTGTCGATGTGATATGCCGTTTCATATTGGAACACATTATTGCTCACTTTGGACTCCCTTCTGAGTTAGTATCAGACAATGGGACACCATTTAAGAATAATGATGCGAAGAAGTTCTTAGAGACATTTAACATTTAACATTATTTTTCAACACCCTACTACCCACAATCTAATAGTCAAGTTGAATCGACTAATAAACCCTTGAACAAATCTTAAAGAAAATGATAAGAAAACATAATAAGGGTTGGCACACATAGCTAACACATATGTTACGGGCCTATCGTACAAACATTAGAATATCCACTGGGACTACCCCTTATAACCTCATCTATGGCACTAAGAAAATAATTCCCTTGGAGTTAGAGATTCCAACATTAAGGATTTCTCTTCAAGGTCTTATTGATGATAATACTTATAAGGAACAATGATTACATTAGCTTGAAATGCTTGATGAACAACACATTAATTTGCTCTTGAGCACCTTCAAGCTTACTCTAAGAGAAAGCAACATAGTTACAATGATAATGTTATCCCTCAGTTATTCAATAAAGGTGATTTGGTGTTATGTGAGAATAAACATAACATCAATGCTACCCCAACTAAAAAAGAAAATTTCAGCCCTAATTGGCTAGGACCTTACAAAATCAATGAAAGTTGTGGGTCTAGAGCATACAGGTTAACAGAAATGGATGATACACCTCTTAAGGAACCTAACAATGTTGTGTGTCTGTGTCGATACTATGTCTAATATTCTTGAATAGTGTGAATGATAGAGTAGTGGTGATAGACTTAGTAGATGACATTCTATGTACTCCTGCATCACTTCATTATTGACAAATAATTATTTGTGCATCTTTAATACTAAAGTACTTATTTAAATTATTTTTTAAATTTTTACTTTAGGTTTCATACTATTCAAGATAATCATGTATATATAAATATAAATATATATATATAAGTTTTGAGTATATGTCATCAAATATACAATGCTAGTGTGGCTTGTGGCTACTAGATCCCTCGGGATATGGTGATCACATCTATCTAGATGCAGTTCATAGAGAGATGGTAGTATGTGATCATGATTGTGAACTCATAAGAGCATCCAAAGCATACTATAGACCCTATTCTCATCCAACAGCCATGGTCTCCTATCCAACGGACTCTAGACAATTTCACTCTATGTGGTCTCTATCATCCTATAACCTGGCTACCTCCACATGGAGTATCTTGACCTCTGTTGGACCTTGAGATGATCGAATCTCCTCATAAGTAGCCTCAGCTTGATCAACATGCCTCGTAGCACCCTAATATGTCGCTCTCAATCTGACATAAGTCTTGAATAGCTCCAGGTCCCACTCAATGATGGGTGGCGGCATCTAGTCTATACTAGTAGCTTGATCAAAGACTAACAAAGGAACTATCTCTACACCTACCTATTGGTAGAGATCATGTAAATCTCTCACTGCCCTTGCAAACTATAAATCATAAATATAATTAGTACACATCATGATATATATATAAATTAAAAGCATAAGCATGAACATAAGCATAAGAATAACAATAAATAAAATATCATCACCTAGATCTTCGACTGGTTGTGTAAAGACAGTCTCATCCTGTGTAGGAGGCATGGAGGATGTGCTAGCCTCTCCATGCCCATAAGTGTTGGCACGTGTCGTGGCTACCGACCATGATCTGGTAACGTGAGTGGGAGATGGATCTCCCCACTTGTGGGCAACTAGACCCTCATCTATTATATCATTTCCCTCACTCATCAGATGCTCCTCATCCTCATCCTCCTCCTCTCCCTAATAATTTGGGTTTTCCTCCTCGTCGTAGTTTTCATCTATCTCATATGTGAAAAGGTTTGCAACCCTGAGCCCTATATCCTTAGTTATCTCCTCCTCATCCCTCTGCTTTGGAAGTGGTCCTACAAATCCTATAGGCTAGTCTATGGGAAATACAGGAGTTGGTTGTGCTACTACCAACCACTCGTACGTATTTGTGGTACCGACATCATCAACATCAAAGACTAGGGGAATATCAAGGTCATCATCCTCTAGGTCACTAAAGATGACATCATCTGAGGTGAATCATCTCATATCCCTAGGCCTTTGGGTACTCTGCACTGATCACCTATAAAAGGGTCATGCTATTGGTGGTACCTATATCTACCCAAACTACCGCATGACACAATTGTAGTAGAATGGTCTTACTACATAATCATCTCTTCCCAATAAAAATTTGTGAATATGCTCCTCCTCAGTTGTCGAGTCTCATCTAACCACTATGGTATTAGCTGGTATGGTCTCCATAAGATCTCCTCCTAATCTAGTTGGTAAAATCTGACGCTCCAAAAGTGTAAATCACCATATTGCCATGACCACCTCAGTGGATAACTGAATGCGCATGGATATCCTAGGGATGATATAGATGGAAACCTTGTTGACCTAGTGCATGTAATATTCTTTAGGCACCAAACATGTAGTAGAGTACAATGTACCATGATGTCGCCCTTGTGGTATGCAAACTACCCTAGATCATAATATAAATGTGCTAGGATGCTATGACCCCAGGCATATATAGTCTTGCGGTGCTCTATCTTCCTAATCATATGAACAATACCTCTTTCCAAGTGTGCTCCCCATCCATTAGGGCCCAATACTAGTGCAACTGTGAAAATCATGATTTGTCTCAAGAATGGTGATTGTGCGTTTAGTAGCCACACTAGCTCAATATGCGGCCCCCGATCTCATCTTGTATAGGTCCTCCTAAACAATACCCTATGTCTTCTCACATCTGTGAATAGATATAGTCCCCTATGAAGTGCATGGTCTCACCTCGAATAGGAAATCAAAAGGATGTGATGTACATCCTCCAGGGTGATCATCATTTTTTCTGGTGGGTAGGAAAAATGTGCAGGTATTAGCATCCCATCTCTCCGCAAGCACCATCAACATGGCATCATGGTACCTCATGGGAGGCATGAGGTACACCGATTATAATCCAATAGCCTATAAAATATGAGTATCTACCTCTGACAATGTCGATACAAGGTCTTGTAGGCAACAAAAGTGTATGCCGCCAAGACATTGTCGTGATCGGGGTGGAATCTAACAAAGATTAAAAAAAATGTACTATGAGTATTCTAAAATCTTAAATCTATACATCAACAATCAAAAAGTGTACTAAATTTGTTCTATTGTACTTTCCTAAGGGTCCTAGACACTTTATTCCCCTTTTGGGACACTTCGCGAAGAAACAGGACACTTTGTGAAAAAGTGGGACACTTTGTGAAAAAATGGGACACTTTGCAAAAAAAGGGACACTTTGTGAAATTTTCTTCCAAGGTCCTAAATCTATCTAGAAATGTGTAAAAATATAATATAAATGTGTAAAGACAAAGCTAAGGCAAAAAAGGATCAACTCACCTGATACTAGAGATCGCCTCGAGCTACATCCTCCCGTAGGCTCTCAAGTCTCAGAGGCATGTATTCTCGATGGCTCAACATTTTCACTCACTCTCTCACAAATTCAAACTACAAGAAGGTAAAAGACAACATTTTTACAACTTACTTCACTTTTTACTCTCATATATGTTTAAATTAGGCCATTTTTTTGCATATTAGGGTTAAAAGTGCTTTTCATTCAAACTAGCATACCGAGGGCTAGCAAACTCCATTTTCAACACTATTTGTTGCATTGGATTTGTGATTCCACTCTTGTTCTCATTAAATTTCTAACACTATGTGGTATGGTACTTTGGAATACCCTATGATACGACTTATCTAATTCAGTGCAGTTAGATTGCTACCTTGATTCCACCTCCTTAAAGCAAGTAGAATCAAGGGGGTCATACATATACCCTTGAATTTGATTTCTAGAAGAAGTTAGATAAGAGGATTTTTGAGCGACTAACAAATTGGCGTTGCAGGATGATATTCCTAACATTGTAGTTTTGTATATAACTATAGTGGGGGCTTCATTCTCCTATATGAATCCATATGGGTGTCCTTTTATGAAATGAAGTCTATTGTTCAAATTGCTTTAACTTGCATATACACGTAGAGTCATATAGGCACTAAAGTGGAAGCTAAATGTGGCAACACAAATTTTACTCCCTTCTTGGAGATAGTACAATTTATTTCCTAATTTGGACCTATTTTAGTACCCTTGCATTAAATATCGTTTAAATCATCATTAATAGGCCCCTAAGACCCTTTATTTCAGATCTTGAGGCTTATTTCGACTAAAATCTTGATAATATCAACAAAAGCATTAATTTTTCTAACAACCCATCACTGGCCCACCCCAAAAATCTAGGGTGGGACTCATACACCACCTTGGGCGTATGAGTCCACCTAGGTGGGACCCATATGCCACAAGTGTTGTATGAATCCCGTGTGGCCTATTTTTAGCGTTTGAGTGGGAAATTCATGTTTTTAATTCAAAATTTTGGTTGATGTTGGCCTTTGAGATCTAAATAACGGAAAATTAGGTGTAATGGGCCTATATAAACAAGCTTCTAAGTCATTATTTTCATTAGAGAATACAATTCAAGGTTTAAACATTCACAAGCATTCAAGTATTCTTTCACAAGACGCATTCAAGAGTAAGTAGCAAGAAAAGTTGAAGTCATGGAGCAGAATTTAGTGTTTTTTTAGGTCTTCAAGCTCACTTTTATTCAAGGTCTAGCATTTTCAAGGATTGACTATGGTTTCCTATGGTAAATCACGATGGATTCTAGGCTGGGGAGGTGCAACTAGCCATCAAGCCAAACCTAATGACTTGTTTCCTTTAAGTGATTCCATCTTCCATTATCACTCTACTCTCAACCTAAGGAAGGTACATGCATTCATTATGACTTATTTGGGTCATTAAAGATCTCCCAAAGTGAGTCATTTATCTTCATGTTTCATTCATGCATCTCATTCTAGCACAATAGAATATGGTTGCATTACATTTCAAATTTCCTAATCTTAGAGACACTTAAGATTAGGATTTATATGCACATTTACTTTCAAGATCCATTGTTTCTATCAAGGTTTGATTACTGATCTAGGGGTTTGACCAAGGAACACCCACCATATGCAAATAAACACTATATTCTATTTTGTTGGTCTTTTTAGAGGTTCAGATCTAGAAATCAGATTGGGAATAAAGAGCAGAGATTGGAGAGTAGATCTGGACTTTGAATTTCCAAAAAATCAGGATGAGACTAATATGCCACAAGTGGTATGAGTCCCAGTACATGAAATTTTCCATATTTTTGAAGATCTTGAATCAACACTATCAAATTCCTATTTCAGCCCAAAACCCTAAGACTAGGACTAATACACCCAGCCTGGTATATGAGTCCTAGTGTTCCCTAAAATCAACATTTTCAAGATTTCAGAGCTTGTTCTGAACATATTCAAGTTTCTCAATTCACCTTTCTTGTTTCTTAGCTTCCTATTCTATTTTCTATTCATTTCTAGATCATTTAGTGAAGTCTTGCATATCACTAGGTCTAATCATTAGATCTTGCATATTGCTAGTGTTTCCAAGCCATAGCTTGGTGGTGAACCCCTCCTTAGTCATTAATCATACCCTAGGACAACCTTTAGCAAATCTCTTTCCTTTATTCCATCCTTAGATTGAGATCTCTAGGGTTTCCTTGAGTGAAACTAAGTGAAACTAAGTGAAATAGGCCCTAACCCTAGTGTTTCATCTCCTAAAAGATAGAACCCTTATTCTCATTGTTTCAATATATATTTATTAAAAATATATATATAAATTCCAAGAGATATCCTTCTCGAGGTGCCTATTTTTTTAATCAATTCACATAAAAGTGCAATACGCTCCTCGACAAGGATATCTCTTGGCGTTAATATATATATACATATATAAGAAATTAAATTAATAAGGGTTAGGGTTACGATTAGGTTTGGGGTTAGTGTTAGGAACTAGGTTAAGGTTAGAGTTAAGATTAGGGATAGGGTTAGGATTAGATATAGAATTAAGGTTAGGGTTAGGGTTAGTAATATAATTAGGATTAGGGTTGAGATTAGTGTTAGGATAATGGTTAGGGTTAGGGTTAGAGTTAGAATTAGGATTAGCATTAGGGTTATGTTTTTGATTAGGGTTAGGGTTAAGATTAGGGATAGGGTTAGAGATATAAATAGGGGAATAGTTAGGGTTGGAGCTAGAATTATGATTAGGGGTATGGTTAGGGTTAGGGTTAGGGTTAGTATTAGGGGTAGGGTTAATATTACGGATAGGGTTATAGTTAGAGATAAAATTAGGTTTAGGTTTAGGGTTAGAGATAAAATTAGGATTAAGGGTAGGGTTAGGGTTAGGGTTAGGGTTATAATTAATATTAGGGTTAGGGTCAAGATTAGTTATAGGGTCAGGATTAGAGATAAAATCAGGGTTATAGATAAAATTAGGATTAGGGTTTGGGCTACCCTTAAGATTAGGGTTAGGGTTAGGGTTAGAGATATAATTAAGGTTAGGGTTAGGTTAGGTTTAGAGATAAAATTAGATTAGTGGTGATTTTATGGTTAGGATTAGGGTTTGGGTTTAGATTAGGGATAGGGTTAGGGTTATAAATAGAAATATGGTTACGGTTAGTGTTAGAGATGGAATGAGGGTTGAGTATAGTGTTAGGTTTAGGTTTAGGGTTGGTGGTATAGATAGAATTAGGATTAAGGGTAGGGTTAGGGTTAGGATTAGGGTTAAGATTAGGTACAGGGTTAGGGTTAGATATAGAATTAGGGTTATTAGAGTTAGATTCAAGGTTAGGGTTTTAATTAGAATTACTATTAGTTTTAGAAATAGGGTTAGGATTAGACATAGAATTAGTATTAGGGATGTGGTTAGCCTTAGGATTAGGGTTAGGTTTATGGTTGGGGTTGGGTTTAGTATCATGTTGAACCATAGATTTTTTGGAATGAGGTTTATAGACTACTCTTGCACTCTTAGAATGTTTCACCTAAAAGGAGAGAGATAAACCTCACTAAAATTCAATATGGTTCACTCAATCTAATGTATGTATGATGTGATTAAAACTAACTGAGATGATCTAAATGAAACTAAGTAATGTAATTGACTAATTATGACTGCAAAACCTAAGAAATATGCAATATTTGAAAACACAATGTTATATGCAAGCATGAACTAAAAGATGAATAAATGCAAAATAGAAATGAAGAAGGTTGAATCAGAGTGCACTTGGGTAATGAATGATGAATCTAAAGTGTCTTGAATGTTGGTAAAAATTTGTGAAAATCACTAGTGAGACTCATTCGCCAGTAATGGCGAATCAATCCATCCACTAGCAAAAACTTTACAAAACTGGTTTCTAGCTATCAGGATCTGGAATATGACAAAATATAATTTTCTAGCCTTAAGGTGGGACTCATTCACCACTGGTGGTGAATCATTCCTCTCCCAAAATTTTGTGAAATCAAGGACCAATTCTGTAGCACCAACATGTCTTCTTGTCGGGTTGACAGAGTCAAATCTGTAGAAAACAGATTGTTGTCTCCAAGCTTTAAATAGGTTTTATTTGACTTGAAACACTTTGTTGACTTCTTGTCCACTTTTCAACACCTAATTATTTGACAAATTTGTATACAAAAGTCTGCAAACACACATGCAAAAGGAGGAAACTAATTAAGGGTTAGGTTATAGGGATTTTCCTTGGTCAAATCCAACTTTGGTAATCAAACCCTTAATGAAGAAATGGAATGAAATTAACAAGGAAAGATGAATAAACAACATGAAAATTTCCTAAACTCACCACAACCTTGTTGAAGAAATATTAAGATATTTCAATGGTTGCTCCAAGATACTTGATTGATGCTTGATTAAATGATACAAAGTGCTCAAATTCTAATTAAATGCTTGAATGAATTAATGAAATGAATTAGGTGTAAAATGAGGAGAAAAACACTTATTTATACACACTTGTGCCTTAGTAACCCAATGATACCTCATCACAAGCCGACATAAGGTAATTTTGAATAAAAACCCAAAAGAAAAATTTGAAATATTTTGAATTTTGAGCCAAGAGGGACTCATTCGCCACCCATGGTGAATGGGTCCCACCTTGGACATGAAAGTGGGTGTCAAGAATTTAGTCACATTTAATTTTTTTTTCGGGTTTACATTCAAAAACACACTTAATTAAGCCTTATGATTGCATAAAGGGGTCAAATAAAGCATAAGAAAGGTGTAAATAATGAAATTAAGCCTAGAAAAGCATGAAATATTGTTACTAGACTTTACAACACTTCAAAATAGGACATGAAAAGTGATGAAAAGGTGATTTTTAGTTGAATTGTAATGAATAGAGTCTAGAAAAGTGTAGAAATGTTTTACACCACTTCATGACACCTTCAAAAGATGCCATAATTTGAATATTTAGGACCTAATGTGAATGTATAAATTACATTGCAACATTAAATCAAATAAAAATAGACCAAGCATCATGAGAGAAAGACCTAAAAGACCGTGAAAATGTCCAAGAGCCATTTTTCTATGGTAAATTTAGTCCCCACTTTAGTGAGAGGATGAACTTGCTTCAAACTCATACTAAAGTAGCCATGCATATTGAGAAGGATCCAAATGCACTTATGTCAGTAGATGGAATGACAATCAAGAGGGATGATCAAGCCTCGAGGATGAAGATCCCATGGAAAACTAAACATAAGAACAAAGGAACACAAGTGAGAAAGAAAGAGAAGAAAAGAGAGAATTGGATTGAGCTTCAATCATTTGTCCAACTAATTGTGGATTAGATCTAGGTTGTTTTTGGAAAAAAGAGAATGCATACTCACTCTGGGGTGACATAACTCATGGTGGTCTGTCGAGTGAGAAGACCCAAAAAGGTAAACTACATACGCTAGTTGATATTCACTCACAAACACATAGGTGGCTATGGGGATAGTTGTGTCACTAAATGGGCTTCCCGCTCAACCATATCAAATTTATACCTCTTGATAACTTTAAAAAGATGCCACAAAGGAAAATTTCGGTTTTGTGCTTCATGAGACAAGCAAAGCTTCATATTCTTGGAACTCATGAACAAAGAGCAAGGTACCACAGGCATGCAGGCTATGTTATGCAAGGTGGTAAAGATGTAAAATGTAAAAATGTAAAATGAAAAAGATGTTCAAAGGATTCTTGTTAAGTTCATGCAAGGTCTATCACTTAGGGGACATTACGTCTAATGTCTCCAAGAGAGGACCAATCAAAGAATAAAATATTCACAACTTAGGGGATACAGTGTGTTGCATCAGGCCACTAAAAGGAATGTAATATGCTAAGATATATCCCACTTATGAAGGATATCACACACAATGTCATCCACAAAGTAAAAAATGCATCATATGAAGTGACAAGGCTGCACTAAGAACCAAAAATACAAATGGAATTATGCCAATGTATGCCCCCCATTTTAAATGAATTTCTAAACATTGTTCTATGAGCAATTACTTTAAAGTAGCGAACGAAAGAAAATGAAAAAAGAGAACTTGGAAAGCCCCTATGCCAAGTCATATGTTTCTAAGTTAGGTTGCGTCATGTAAACAAAAAAGAGAACAAAAGAAAAGGGAGTTTCCAAAAGGAACACACCAAACACATAAGGGATCTATGGATTTGGGGTCAGATATTCATTGTTGCAATGTTTTTATTAAAGAGCTTGTCATCATTCCCCAAAGCACATAGAACTAGAAGAATGACACAAAGAGAGTGAAAACAAAAGGAAAAAAAAGTTCGTTTTTGGTCAACATGGAAGAAACATTGCAGTCTCAATGCTTTGCATCATCCCCAAAAGGAAAACACAAGCGAAAAGAAAAAAAAAAGGAAAAAGAAAAGGAAAATATTTTGGGTCAACATGATGGAGACATTTCGGTCTCAATTCCTTGCGTCATCCCCAAAAGGAAAAACATAAGAAAAAGATAAAGCGAAAAGAAAAAGGGGTTGATTGGGTCAGCATGGAAAAGACATAGGGCGTCTCAACACTTTATGTCATCCCCAAAAAGAAAACACAAAACAAAAAACAAAAAGGAAAAAGGACCTTTTCAGTCAACATGGAAGAGACATAGGGCATCTCAATGCATTGCGTCATTCCCAAAAGGAGAAACACAAAACAAAAGCAAAAGGGAAATGTATGAAATATAGAAGAATAGATGTATAAATAGAGGAAGTGTACAAAGAGAGAGAACATCAAATGCATGTTATGAGGGAACACAATACGCACATAAAATCACACCAAAGAAAAAGAAAAAGGAAAACGTGAAAAGGCTAGAAAGGAAAATGCAAGTCAACCATCTAACAAGTCATCTGCCTCCCAATCGTGTTCAATGTATTGTGAGGGCGGTTGGTTGTCCAAAGGAAGAATTGCAAGTGTCGAACTAGGAGATGTACCAGGTTCTTCACTTGGTATAGAAGATTTATCATTTAAGCTCATGGTAGATGAAAATAAAGAGTTTAGATTGTTATGCACTTCTTCATCTATTTTTGCGATCTCCTCATCATCATCATCATCAAGATTGATTACAATAGGAGGACGAAGGGTTATTTCCAAGGAAGGATGTATCAAAAGTTGTGGCTATTGGATTGGTTCATTTTGTTGTGAGGGATGGACTATATTATCTTGTGGTAGGTCATGAGAAAGAGGGTGATCATCTATTGCTTTTTTCAAAGGTAGAGGTTGGTTTTCTTTGTTTTCTTCCATTCAAGACTGACGAGCAAGGAGACAATGACGATTCCTATGCTCCCTAGCACCGTAGTTTCATTTTATTTTATTTTGAAGTTGTTGAGGGGTAAGAGTGGGTTGATCAATCATAGGTTCCTTTTCTTCCGAAGAGGGAAGAACAGAAGAAACTGAAGAAGATGGGTCAATCACTTTCTCTTTAGCTTTATACACTTGTTTAATGTGAGGAGGCATGATGGGATTTGTTTCGTTTTCTCTTGGTTGTTTAAATGAGGAAGGGGAAGTGTTTATGGTGGGTTGCTCATGGGGTGGTGTGGTTGTTTAGTTTTGGATTTAGGCTGAAGCATGGTCTCATCTAGAATAGGAGCAGAAGTGGAAGGGGACATGTTATGAAGAGACAACTTGGCTATTTGTTTGGCTTTGAACTTTTGATAGGCTATGAAAAAGAAATATTTACGGGGGATGATGGGCTCCATAGGTTCAGGCCAAAAGGATTCTAAGAAAAAATTACCTTTAGAAGACAATGGATGAAAACCACTATGTTGTATGGTAAATATTTCATTGTCATGAAGAAACTTCAAATATTTTTGAACAACTAACAAGACTGCTTTCATCAAGTGGAGCCAAGGATGACCCAGCCATAGATGAAATTGATCTGATTGTGGAATGATAGAAAATTTTATATCCAAAGTTTTGGGTCCTATCTGTAATGGGAGTACGATTGATCCAATCATAGGGCATGCAAAACCAATATGTGTTTCAATCCATGCAATTGGTTTATTATAATCA
The DNA here is from genome assembly GCA_007258455.2 of Sequoia sempervirens. Classification (NCBI taxonomy): domain Eukaryota; kingdom Viridiplantae; phylum Streptophyta; class Pinopsida; order Cupressales; family Cupressaceae; genus Sequoia; species Sequoia sempervirens. The sequence goes on along the minus strand of VDFB02270208.1, from coordinate 152,005 downwards.
TCTTGATAAATCTCATGTACTACTAAAAATTCTTCTATGATCACATTCTTGCCACAAGCGGGATCTATTAATATCCCATTAGTGGGCTTATCATAGATTTGGCCAACTATGTAAAGAGGACCATTAGGAATTTGTTTAAGTATATCATTAGAAGAAAAAGCAGTATCAAGAGATACGTTGGTTGGGCCCTTACGAGGGACAATGTCAATCACACCCACAAGTTCATCCATAGGATTAACTTGGGAAACATTTTGAGTTATATCAGGTTGTTCATTATTTGTATCAATGTTCATCACATGAGTGTTTGAAGGTTCACTAGCCTTGAAAAATGAAACATTGTGTTTAGGCATAGTGTTGGTAAGAAAATTTAAATTCTTTTTAGTGGTTGCAACAAACTTATTGCCTTGATCATTGACACCCACAATGGACAAACGACCAAAGTCAATGAGGTCTTGAACTAAGTGTTTGATATGCTTACATTGTTCGGTGTCATGTCCATTTTGGCAATGAAAATGACAATAAGCATTAGGTTTAAATGTGGGTGGTAAAGGCTTGGTGGTATCAAGTGGTTTAATGGTAGGAAAAGTGATCATTTGTTGCTGGAGCAATTGGTTCATTGTATTATGGAGGATATCGGGTAAGGGAGTAAATTGTCTCTTTGGGTCCCCATAGGTAAAGGGAACTATTGCTTTAACAGTTGCCACTTGACTCTGAACAAGTTGGGTTGGTTGCGGAGAAGGCAGATTGAACTGTAAAAATCCTCTGTTTGGTTTTCTAAAGTTTTGCATGTTGTTTTGGTTGGTTTTCTCAGACTTCTCAGCTCAATTAGAAGTGGACTTTGAATCATGACTAGAAATTGAGTTGTGATAGTCACAAAGGGTTGTGCATAAATGCATGAACAAAGGAAATTTCATCATAGTTAACTTATCCTGAAGGTGAGTGTGCAAATTTTTGATAAACATCTTCTATAGATGTGAATCAGGAATCTTGACATCAATTTGAGCATACAATGATTGATAACGTGAAATGAAATCAATTAATTTTTCATCTACATGTTGTTTACATCGCATTAGATCAACCATTGTCTTTTTGGGGGTCATATGAACTTGGAAGTGACTTATAAAGGCATCCACAAGTTCATTGAACAATCAAATTGAATGATTGGGTAGGTTTGAAAACCACTCTAATGCAGTGTCTTTCAATGTCCTAGGAAAATGTTTGGCTAATAGTTTATCATCGAGGAAAAAATCATTACATAAGGCTATGTAAGCATTGACATGATTAGTAGGGTCTCCTTTACCTCTATATTTCTCAAACCTAGGCATTTCAATTCCTTGTGGCATCTGTGTGCATAAGATCTCTAAGGATAATGGACTACTACGAACATGATATGTGGGTGGAGCATTTTGAATTTGGCTAATGGTGGAGATTTTTTCTTGCATGGATGAAATGGTGTGAAATATTTGTGTAATGATGGGATTGGTGTAAGTGGTATGAGATGGAAGGGAAAATGGTGATGGATTGTATGTAATGTAAGGGGAAGTGAAAGGGACACTAAGAGGGGTGAAGGTGGAAGAAGGAATATGTGATTCCACAAAAGAACAAGGAATGCTAGTTGGAATAGTGAAAGGAGTCACATGACTAACCTATTGCATAGTTTTTGTAACTTGAGGAGTGGTATAAGTTGGTATGGATGCTATGGTTGAAGGAGGAGGATTGTGAGGTCCTCCTTGGCTTACAACAATGTTGCTTGACTAGGAAGTAAAAGGAACAGGTTTTTTGTATATCTCAGCTATTCTTTTCATAACTTGCAAGACATCATCACTTTCAATCAAATGATGAAGGTTTTCTATTGCAGGCATGCCAGTGGTGGAAATTTTTTCAAGGGATAAATCTTGTTGTAAATGTGCAAAATCCTCATGAATACTAATGAATTTTTCTTGTGGAATGGAATTTTTTTGTGTGTCAACATTCATTGGATGGAAAGGTGAAGGCATAGTAGTGGTAGTATCCATGCCTAATGCACCATTTTCCATAATAAGAGTAGGAGCTCTTGAGAACCCAAGGTCCACAATGAAAGTGCTATCGTGGGAAGCCATGAGTCTAGAACTTTGTCTCACTAAAGTATTATCAATGGGACACCAAAAACTCATACAAGTACCACAAAAGATGGGGTGAATGCAAATTTAATGCAATCTAGGAATGATAAAATGAAAATAACAGAAATTCTGTAAATTGAAACAAGAATGCAATACCAGAAAATAGAAATATAGAGATTACTGTGAAAATGACAAAAAGTGTTGTACAAAAAGTGCAACTAGATTGATTCACCCAAGGTGGATAATGAGTCCAGGGATGAGTTTTTTTTGTGATTTTTCAAAAAAATTAAAGTGATTTTAATTTTTTTCAAATGCAAATGCAGATTTTTAGTTTTTGAATGATATTATATGCAAAAATGAAGTCTAAATGGGGCTTTCACTAATGTAATTTTAAGAAACCCCTGGATGAAAAAAAAAAACAAAACCTAATTGAATGTTGATGCAAATGAAGTTTATGATGAAAGATGCAATTGAAATCAGAAAGATAAAGTGTTCAATATGCAAGTTCACCAAAATGAACCATAGATTTTTGGGAATGAGGTTTATAGGATACTCATGCACTCTTAAGATGTTTTACCTAAAAGGAGAGAGATAAACCTCACTAAAAATCAATGTGGTTCACTCAATCTAATGTATGTATGATGTGATTAATACTAAATGAGATTATCTAAATGCACCTAAGTAATGTAATTGATTGATTATGAATGCAAAACCTAAGAAATATGCAATATTTGAAAACACAATGTGATATGCAAGCATGAACTAAAAGATGAATAAATGCAAAACATAAATGAAGAAGGTTGAATCAGAGTGCACCTGGGAAATGAATGATGAATCTGAAGTGTCCTGAATATTAGTAAAAATTAGTGAAAATCACCAATGGTACTCATTCGCCACTAATGGCGAATCAGTCCATCTATTGGCAAAAACTTTTGAAAACTAGTTTCTGACTGTCAGAATCTGGAATTTGAAAAAATCTAATTTTCCAACCTTAAGGTGGGACTCATTCGCCATTGATGATGAATCATTCCTCCCCCAAAATCCTGTGAAATCAAGGACTAATTCTATAGTACCAGATCTACACTTGTCTTCTTGTCGGGATGATGGAGTCAAATCTGCAAAAAACAAACTGTAGGTTGTCTCAAAACTTTAAATAGGTTTTATTTGACTTGAAACACTTTTTTGACTTCTTGTCCACTTTTCAACACCTAATTGCTTGACAAATTTGCATACAAAAGTTTGAAAACACACATGAAAAAGGGGGAAAATGGTTAAGGGTTAGGTTATAGGGATTTTCCTTGGTCAAATCCCACTTTGATAATCAAACCCTTAATGAAGAAATGGAATGAAATGAACAAGGAAAGATGAATAAACAACATGAAAATTTCCTAAACTCACCACAACCTTGTTGAAGAAATCTTAAGATATGTCAATGGCTACTCCAAGATACTTGATTGATGCTTGATTGAATGATACAAAGTGCTCAAATGCTAATTGAATGCTTGAATGAATTAGTGAAATGAATTAGGTGTAAAATGAGAGGAAAAACACTTATTTATACACACTTGTGCCTTAGTAACTCTATGATAACTCATCGCAGGCCAACATAAGGTAATTTTGAATAAAACCCGAAAGAAAAAATTGAAATATTTTGAATTTTGAGCCAAGAGGGACTCATTCGCCACCCATGGTGAATGGGTCCCACCTTGGACATGAAAGTGGGTGTCAGGAATTAAGTCACATTTAATGTTGTTTGTTAGGTTTACATTCAAAAACATACTTAATTAAGCCTTATGAGTGCATAAAGGGGTCAAATAAAGCATAAGAAAGGTGTAAATAATGAAATTAAGCCTAGAAAAGCATGAAATCTTATTACAAGACTTTACAACACTTCAAAATAGGACTTGACAAGTGATGAAAAGGTGATTTTTAGGTGAATTGTAATGCATAGAGTCTAGAAAAGTGTAGAAATATTTTACAACACTTCACAACACCTTCATAAGATGCCATAATTTGAATATTTAGGACCTAATGTGAATGTATAAGTTACATTGCAACATTAAATCAAAGCAAAATAGACCAAGCATCATGAGAGAGAGACATAAAAGACCATGAAAATTTCCAAGAACCATTTTTATATGGAACACATGTTTAGAGAAATAATTAGGATCAGGGGATGGGTTAGGCTTAGGATTAGGATTAGGGTTATGGTTAGAGATAGAATTAGGATTAGGGTTGGAGTTATTGTTAGTATTAGGGTTACAATTAGGGTTAGAGTTTGAATTAGTATTAGGGTTAGGGTTAGAGATAAAATCAAGATTAGAGGTAGAGGTAAAATCAAGATTAGGGTTATTAAAGCTATAATGGAGATTAGGGTTACAATACACATTAGGGTTAGAGTTAGAGCTAGGGTTAAAGTTAGTGTTAAGGTTTGTAGTGTCAAAAATGTCATTGTTTAAATTTTCACACCTAATGTGAGATTTGCTAACTAGTCTACCAAGAATCTAATAACTGAAGGAAAGAAAAACCAAAAATATGAGGAATAATATGTAGGTGCAAGGGAGCGAACGTGGATCATGCAACCAGCCATTTCTTTTAGGGACCTATTTTTCCTCTCATCTACACCATTTTGTTGTGGTGTGTAGGCAACAGTATGTTGAAGATCAATCCCTTCAAGAGTACAGAATAGCTCAAATCGATGGTTCACATATTCTCTAACATTATCAGTGTAGAGAATTTTGACACACTTTCCAGATTGCTTCTCAATACAAGCCTTAAACTCGTGAAATCTATCAAAGACTTCTCCTTTGTGTCGAAGAAAGTAGACCCATGTGTATCTAGAATAGTCATCAATGAAGGTGATCAAATAATGAGCCTTACTAAAGGACAATGATGGAAAAGGACCCGCCAAGTCACTATGAACCAATTCAAGGACTGTTGAAGCCCTCCAAGCCTTCCCTTTATTGAACTTGTCTTCAGGATGTTTTCCCAAGGCACAACCTAAACATACACCATCTAAAAAATTGATTTAATGAAGAACCATGACCATATTTTTTTTGTTGAGTTGTTGAAGATAGCGGTAGTTGAGATGGCCAAACCACTCATGCCATAGTTTTCTCATAGCATTTGAATGGGTGAGCAATGCAGCTAAATGTGAATCAGGTACAAAATGAGAGAAAGCATATAGGCGAGACTCATGATTGGCCTTACCAACTGCAAGGAGTGCATTATCTTCAAGATTCTGGATGAACTCAACTTTTCTACCATTATGAGTGATTTGGTAGATATAGAGAAGGTTGGCTGACAGATCAGGCATGCAAAGGACATCCGCAAAGGTACCATTTCCAGTATCAATTGAACCCTTCCTAATTACATCCACTGGAGAATCATCCCTAATGAGAATGTGGGGCACAGAACAAGGCTCCAATAAAGAAAATTTTTCTTTAGTAGAACCCATGTGATGTGATGCACCCGAATCAAGAATCCACTCTTTTGAAGAATCAGTAATAGAAAAAAATGCATGTGCTTTCCCTTTACCTAATTTGGAAGGAGTAGATGATTGGTGAGCAATAGAAGGCAGATTAATGTTGTTCTTTTTAAGAAGATGCTTTAACTCATCGATGCGCTTCTTATGACAAGAATGTTCCTCATGACTAGGTTTCTTGCAGTAGCTATAAGTTGGCCACTCCTTCTTTTTAAATTTCCCCTTTGAAGAGGAGGACTTGGAGTAAACTTTTTTTGTTGAAGATGATTGTGCTTGATCTCTTTGTGACTTCTTGAATTGCTTTGTTTGTTGTCAGGTTTCCTTGATTTTTTCTGACCCTTTGGTTGACTCGCCATCAAAGCTTGTGAATGTGAAGGCTTGAGAAGACCCATTGAAAGAAGCTTACCTTGTTCTTGCATTAACATTTCAGAAAATGAAGCAAAAGAAGGTGTAGTGAATGTGGATCCCATTGTCAACCTATGAGTATGAAAGCTAGAAACAAAAGTTGTGAATTCAGGTCCATGTTTATTTAGAGTGTTATAGACAAGTTGAATGTCTTTCTTCTCTAAGCCACATGATTTACATTGTGCTCTAAGGTAATTGACCTTTGTTACATAATCCTGGATGTTATCAAAAGATTTCGGATCAAGACCCATTAGTTCGTTATCAATTTGATAACCATGAACTTCATCAGTCATACCATACAGAGTTTTTAATTTGTCCCACACATCATGTGAATCTTTACATTTTTCAATCTGAAACATTATATCAAGAGAAACAAAACTCCTTAGACAACCAAGAGCTTTTGTATGTTCAAACATCTAGAGTAGTTTTTCCTTATCATTTGTGGGTTCAGTTACCTTATTCTCAACATAAGGTGTGTATCCTAGTTGCATTAAGGCATTCCATGCATTTTGATGCCATGTGTTGTAGTTGTATGGTGTGAGTAATGGAAACTTAAATATACCCATAGTGAAAGAAAAATAGAGCACAAAGTATGAGATAGGTTCAAGCACAAAGACAACAAGACACCCCCCCTTATTTACTCAATCAACGAACCCCCTAGAGAAAAATGATTTAGCACTTTATATTTAGTGCAGTTATAAATTTTTGGATTTCAGTGCTTTTACAATTCCTTAAGAAATGAGCATGTGCTGAAAGTATACATTTGGTACAATTTCATACAAAATAAACATCAATGTGAATTACACAAAAAATAATGCATTTTCAAAAAAAAAATTAACTCGATCTGAGGTTGTATGCAAAAGTTATGCAACTTTGAAGTTTGCAAAACGAGAACAGTGAGGATTCATCCTTGAGAATCAGCAATTTATGAAAAATCCATGCACCAAAATCTGAAACTATCTTCACCAATGCGGAGAGCACAAAAAATTAGCCCAAATCGAAAAAAAAATTGCACTAAATTTGGAGGTTGGGAGCCCGAGTTATGAGCTTTCAAAGTTGATCATTAGAAATCAACTCATCAACGGAGAGGGGGTAAAAACTCTTCAAAGAAATCTCACCAAATTTAGCGGAACTACATCAAAGTTAGCAGTCCGCCAACCATAGAGGTACACCAGTTAATTTAGAACTCCTCCAAATGTAGAACTCTGCTGGATAAATTTAGCAATCTGCCAATTTGACTATCACTAAATACTCCTTTAAATTTAGTGGTTATGACATTTATATTTTTTAATTAAAAATATTAAAAATTAATAAAAAATAAATGTGTCAACAGATATTTTGAAAAAAGTGATGGATTTCAAATATTATAAATTTTAATATTAAAAATATTAAAAAATAATAATATAAGTGTCAGCGAAATTAAAAAAATCGGCGGATGTGAAAAACAAATATTAAAAATTTATTGAAAACTTTATAAAAAGTTAATAAAAAAAAATTTAAAGCCTAAGGGTCGAGATACTGTGTAGCCGAGTATAGGTACCTAGTAAGGCATGAGGCTTAAAGCGAAGAAAGGCTTGAATAAGCATAAAATGCATTTGTGAAAGTATTAAATTTTTTTAAAAAACATTTAAAAAGAAGCCTGAAGGCTGAGTTGGTGTGCCCAGCAAAGGGTTGTGCAGTACTTTTTGCAGGTCTTGCACAGATACCAGTACCTATGCAAAAATAATAATTATTTTTATTGATTTTTTCTTTTAACTTTTAAATTGATTTTTTTTTTAAATTTGTTTGCTTTTTTTAATTTTTAATTTTTTTAAATATATATATATATATATATATTGGATTTTTTCAATTTTTTGAAAACAAAACATTTTTTAATATTTTTAAAACATAGTTTTTTTTTTTAATAAATATATATATATATATATATATTTTTTATTTTAATAAAATATATATATATATATATATTTTAATTTTTGAAAAAAAAATATTTTTTGTTTTAATAAAAAAGAAAAACTTAAAAAAAAAATAACAAAATATTATTATTTTCTAAACTGATTTGTTCATGGGAGACAAGTGGCTCCTTAGACAATTTTTTTTTGCCTTACCTGGCAACTTTGTCCAAAATCAACATTTTGACAGTTGATTTTATGGTTTTCGAGCCTTCTAAGCACGATGGCAGGGTTAGATTTGACCCAAAATGCTTTGAAATGATGGCTCCTTGTTGGATCTGACAATGAACCTCCTGCTTCAAATTGTTGCAAATCTAGCCTCTAGTATCTGTTTCAGGTAAAATAAGGGGCAGATCTAACTGTCTCAGTTGCTTTGAACTCAATGGTGAGCTCATAATCTCTCTAGAAAGCTTCAGAAGACTTGTAACTAACAAGTCAATGCATGACCCCCCTAGAAATTGATATTTTTACACCTTTTTGATTCTCCAAATCATCTGAGGATGCAAGAGAAGAGCATACTTAGTTCTATTAAAAAAAAACTTTGCACTTTCAGATTTCCTAAAGGAATGCTAAGCCACAACTCAAATTTGGCTCTAATACCATGTGATATTTGCTAACTAGCCTACCAAGAATCTAATGATTGAAGGAAAACAAAACCAGAAATATGAGGAGGAATAAATTGTATTCCTCTCAAGAATGCAAAGCTATATTCAGCTTGAGATGTGAGAATTACAAAGGAAATTCCTTGGTTATATAGGCCAAGGGGAGATATGGATGCAACTAGATTATGAAAAGTGTTGGCATCCTATAAGGTGTCACAACTCATGTCATTAAAGGCTCAACCACCTTATCCCTATGTAAATTTAAGTTAGTGTGAAGAGGACTTTAGTGGAGAACTAGCTAAGAATGAACTAGTTAGATAAAGTACCTCTTTCACACTAACACCTAATATGGGAATAATTAATGTGAAAATGAACCTAATGTCACCTTTATCTTGTGTTGTAATGTGTTTTACGTGTTCACATTAGGTTTAGGGTTCTTTTAAGCTAAATGAACCGAACTTTGCCTTAATTTAGTGTTGTAAAGTGTATTCATTTATGCCTTCACATTAAATTTAGGGCCCTTGTAAACTAAATGGATGTAATGGTACCTTATTTTGGGTGTTGTACCACAATTTCACACTAATCTATGGTTTTCATTATTAATTGGGCTTCTTTATGCGTTAATTGGCCTTATTTTGCATCCACAAGCCTTAATTAATGCATCTTTCTGAGGATAATCCTAACATAGACCAAAATCCAATCATAATTTAGGTGTTTTGGATTGTATGGCCTAGAATTAGTGATCTAGGACTCATACGCCACCTTGGGTGTATGGGTCCCACCTAGGTTTTAGGGCCCCAATATGGATTTCACATGAATCTAAGAATTTTTGAAAAATATGTCCCATAGTTAAGCCTAATGGGACTCATATGCCACTTTTGGCGTATGAGTTCCGTGTGGTCCAAAATTAAATTTAATTCAAATTCATGGTGGGATTTCAAGAAATTTGTAATGTTGCAATTTCAAGAAATTTGACATAAACATTTAGCATATCTCACATGGTATTAGAGCCAAATTTGAGGAAATTTGGCATAAACGATTATAAATAAGTGGTTATTTCATTTAGTTTCACCTAGAAGATTTCAATAAAGCTAAGAAATCATATGCAAGAATCATAAGACTTCACAAGAGAATTCTAGAGTCTTCAAGAGCATTTCTAAGGTATTCAAGGGAATATTTCTTCATCATTTATTGTAGCAATTCAAGATCCATCATCATGTCAAATAAATGGTGCATTAAGCATGTTGTTGAGCTAGTGTTATGATGGAGCATCCAAGATCCAATTCAAGCATTGTCTCATATCCAATTCAAGATCAAGACCTACACTCTAAATGGACACTTCATGTTCGATTGTTGAATTACATCTCAAGACATCATTCAGGGTATCATCATTGCATATTTCTTATTTCATTATCTCTTCATTTGGATTAATTACCTAAAAGGGATTTGACCAAGGAAAACCCCCATTTGATAACAATAAACATGTTTTCCTCTCTTTAATATGTGATTGCGGGTTTATAGATTAAAGAAAAGGGGATTTGAAGCCTTCAAAAGTACCAAAATGATAAAATTACAAATTTTGTCAAAGTTTTCAAGACTCATGGAAACTAAGATCTAGGGAAAAATATCCATTTAATTTGCATGATATCAGTGGGAAAGTGATAATTATTCGATCCATCTTCAAAGGCGTGCAAAGTTTCAGTTTAAGATTCTTCTCCTAGGACACTTCACGACAAAATGGGGCACTTCACGACAGTCTGGGCGTATGAGTCCCAATTAGGGTTTTAGGGAACATGTTTTGGGTTTTGTTCCTCTCAATCAATAACTCCAAATTCCAAATTTTTAGCTCTTCATGATCCACCTAGGACCCATATGCCACAAATGGCATATGAGTTCCAATGAGAATTGAGAGTCAGGATTTCATGGTTTTGGAGCTTTTTTTTTTATCACATGTTTCCTCCAGGTGCACCTCTATTCATTCTCAGTTTTTCATTCTATATTTCAGTTTCTTTCTCTAGGTCATCTAGTTAGGTTTTGCATGTCATTTTCATATCTTGTCTTTCCAAGCCCTAGCTTTGTGGTGAACCCTCATTTAGTATCTAATCCTACCCTAGGACACCTTGTTGTAAGATCTCTTTCCCCCTCTTCAACCTTGGATTGAGATATCTAGGGTTTCCTTGAATGAGAGCGTAGAATATTGTTGTTCTATGTCCTAAACCATTGTCCTCAACAATTTTCCACCTTTCATTTTGGTGAACTTGAATTTAGAACATCTTAATTTTGATTTGGAGTGCATCATCATTCTAAATTTAGCTTGTATTAACATTGTACTATGGTTTGCATTAGTTAATTGGTATTCTAGGGTTTCTAAATCTTGCATTAGTGAAAGTGCATATAAGTTTCATTTTTGGCATCTTTTATCATTGAATTTCATCTTAAAACTATAATTGCACTTAGCATAAACACCATCCAAATTAGAAAGCATAACATTTACACATAATTTGTTGAAAATGGTGCAAAAACCCTAATATGGAACTCATACGCCCCTCTGGGTGATTTAGTCCCAGGACAGGTTATTTTTCCTACTATCTAGGATTTCTATGTTGTGCATTTTTCAACATTTGAACCCTTGAAAAACCCTAACTAGGACTCATACACCCCTCTAGGCGAATTAGTCCCAAATCAGCCCTAAAACTACCTTTTACGGTATTGAAAACCTTGTCTATGCACTTTTTTTTGATGTCATTAGTTATCTATTTCAACTGTTTGAGTTTTTGTTACATGCATTTCACTAGATCTAGCTTAATTTGGCTCTAGAATGACATTTCTTAACTTCAAATTTACATTTTCAACCTTTCATTTTTAGATTGTTTCATAGTGTCATCAACAAATTACCTCGTCTCGAATCTAAAAATTGCATTTACACATTTCACTTTAGGCCATTGCATTGCACTTTACTTGAAGCATTATATACTTTAGACAGCTTACTTTTTTTATGATAACATATTTTATTTTAAGAGATGTGGTTTTGATATGGTTAAAAATGGATTGCATAAGTACAACATCCCCTCTTATGAGTTCATTTTAGAGTACAACAATGAGGTCATTAAGAAACATGTTAGTCATCCTTCTACTATCTTTCATAGTTATGAGAACATGTCTTAGAGAATGAGGATCAAACCATTGACACAATCCTTAATATTACCTTTCCTATATCAAACCCTACTATCGATCCCATTTGTGAGGATGATACATACAAGAAGATACAAGCATAGACAATCATGAAAACCATAATTGTTCTTCTCTCAATACCTCTCCTACTAGTGACAAAGGTATCTTGGTGAAAGAAGATACAATCATTAAGAATCATGAAAGTCTTGGTTGTCTCTCTCCTCCTCCCTCTTGGGAAGATATTGTCACACAAGAAGATGAGATCATAGACACATTTCTAAACATCACCTTACCTAGTCTCCATTCATCCCTTGCTTGTCAGAATGTTTTAGTGAAAGAGGATGAAATCATAGATAATCGTGACAACCAAATTTTTCCTTCTCCTAATATCCTTCCTCGATGCAAAGGAGATAATTGGGTTGAGAGTCATGAGAATCTTGTTCCTCCCTTCCCTAATGCCCCTACCATTTGGAAAGATCTATTTGGTAAGCATGAAAATCAGAGTTGTCCTCTTGATATCTCACCTATTTGTGATGAAGCTACTTTACAAAAATATAAACATGAAATGTGTTGAAAATATTAAAAGCTCCCCTACTAGGGTAGATAGTATGGCACAAGAGAATGAGACCTTAGAGAAAAATGATAAGTCATGAACAATCATAAAAATCATATAGAGCCTTCTCCTAATATCCCCACTATTGATAAACAAGACAATCTAACCATTGATAACTCCCTCACTTGTGATGAAGTCATTTTAGAATAACCAACCTTTAGATTTTATGAACATGTAATTTGTAGTTCTCCTAAAAACTCTCCTCCTAGGGAGGATATTATGGTGCAAGAAAATAATAACATTGACAATAGTGATATAGTTTCCTTCGATGAAGATGATGAAGTAACATTAGACTCTCCTTCAATAAGGGAAGTTAATATTATTCAACCTCAACTCATCCTTTACCCACCTTTACACAAACCTCAAACTCAAAAAAAACTTGAACTTTTCCTTTACCCACCTAAGAATAATGTTTCGAAACAACCAAGTTATAATATATTTGCTCATACATAGAACACTAGAAACAATCCACAACCAAGATAAACACCTTCAACATCCCTCCCATTTCCTAACCCTATCTTGTGAAATCCTATCTTACTGGTCCTCCTTGTTCACCTCCACAAAGTGGAAAGGAGTAATCTTGTCGAACACCTAAAGAATACTCTTGCTAAGATATCATTGTTGAACCTTATTCAAGCCTCCCATCATTATCATAACATGATTCAAAGTTCCTTACAACAATTTCCTATCTCTTCTAATGCACAACCAAATGACATAGTAGCCATGATTCAAGGAATAAATGGTGACATTTTTTTGCACCAAAGTGAGCTCCCTCCTTTGGAAGTGCAAAAAAAAAAAGAAGCTTTCATGATAATAGCTAACTACGATGGGTGGGGAATAAAAATAACCCTTATTGGCAATGGCTTCACCCATAATGTGTGTAGTGTAACCCTTTTGGATAGACTTGGTGTGGATAAAAAAAAAATGCAACCTAATTCCCTATCGATACGAGGGTTTGACAATGTAGTAAAATAACCACTTGGAGTGATTATATTGCCTATTACAATTGGAAAGACCACATTACAAACTCCTATTCATGTTATGCCTCATGATCTTTCATACAATGTCCTTTTAGGAAGACCATGGATTCATGAGATGCATGTGGTGCCTTCTACCCTTCATCATATCATGAAATATGTCTACAACAACAAAGTATATACAATCAAGGACAACCCTGAACTAAAAAGTTGTTTAAACATTGAGAAAGGCAAGGAGAATCCTTTGGAAACATTAACACCAACTACACAAGTGGAACCTATGCAACAAAAAGAAAAATAAAAACATATCAAGGAATTCACAAAGCTATTAGAAGATGATTGTGGTTCCTTAGATTTCACATCATTCATGGGAGAATACACGATCATAAAAAAAGACTGAAAAAGGAAAAGAAAAAGTGGTAATGTCAACACAAAATTCAGAACACCCTTCGAAAGAATCCACCTCAACCACTTTAGAAAATGAAACAAATTATACAACAAACTTTGATGAAGATGATTTTTGAAAAACACCAAATCCAAAAGAAAAGAAAAACCTTTATGGAAAAGGTCACAAACTTATGAAACAACTTGGTTAGAGTGGAAAAGGATGTGGTTCTAGAGAACATGGTATATGTGTCCTTATAGAGCCTCACATGCAAAAAAAGACTTGTGGTCTTGGTTATTGTCCCTCGAAAGAAACAAATAAACCTTCACTCAATGACAATATTCTTACAAAAGATCCTTCTAATCCAACTTTAACATTAGTGCATCCTGAATTGATAGAAACTAGTGGTCTTGATTGTTATCCTTTGAAAGAAACAAAACAAATAGAGAAATCTTCGCTTAGTATCAATGTCATCACACAAAATACTAATGATTTGAATTCGTTAGATTTTACACTTTCCTTTAAAGAAGAGTAAAAAATATTGCAATCTAAAGATTCTTGTGTATGTATGACATCTTGTACTAAGCAAGATATTTCTTTGTCATAAAATAAAGGGAAATATTCTACTATTGATCAAGAGAGTATCTTGTCAAGACTCCTCTAAGATCGTCTGATATCTCTCCCTCCACGAGCACAAAAGAAATTTTACTACAAGAATTCATTTTATGTATATCATAAATTTCATTGTCATTCTACTAATGAATGTAATGCTTTAAGGGATATAATTCAACATCTTAAAGAGTGTGGTGCTCTCTGTTATGCCAGAGCACCTAATTCCTCTAATTGATATTGATCTTCACTCTAGCATGTTTTTCATCAATAACCTCAGCTCATCCTTGTCCTACACTAAGTGGGCGAAAGGGGTTAGGGTAGCCTTTTCCTCGTATGTCACTTATCGTTTTCTCTTTTGGATAGTTGACCACCTTTCATGTACATATAACAACAACTTTGGGACATGGACAACATGCCTTAAGTTGGCTCACACATGACATACTGAGTCTTGGGGGAAATCCCTTTTCATGACGTAGCTTATTTGAAACATATGACTTGGCATAGGGATTTCTGAGTAAGCTCTCACATATTCTTCTACTTTGAAGCAATTTATCATAGAAATGGTGTTAGCAATTTCTTTAAAGTGGGGGCAAACATCGACACTCATGTTTCATTGTGTGATTTTATTTATTCTTGAGATGCATCCTTTTCTTGGTGGTGTCATTGGGTTTGATATCCTTTGAGAGCATGATATTTCATTGACTTTTCCTCTCTTGGAGACATTAGGCACAATTTTCCCTAATAAGAGACCTTACATGAACTAATCAAAATCCCTTTGAATGAACCTTACACTATTTTACATTCACAACAATTTTTATATGGCCACCTTGCATAATACACTTTGGAGCCATCTTGTTTGTTCATGAGTTTCAAGAATATGAAGTTGTGCTTGCCTCATGAAGCTTGACGTTCATTATTATGTGGCACCTTGTCAAAGTTATCAAGAGGTATAGCTTTGGTATGGTTAAACGTATGATGAGAAGCCGATATAGAGGCATGAATTTCTCACTAAGCCACCATTTTGGATACTCACCCAGTGGAAAACCCAATGTTTTGTTGCCTCAAAGTGAGTGTGCATTTTTCAGAAAAACATCTTAGATTTGACCCACATTGCGATGGAAAAATGGTCGAGGCTTGATCCACCTCTTTTTGTTTTTTGTTTTATTTGTTTTTGTTTATTTTAGTTATTGAAATTGTATGTTTGTGTATCTTGATGTTGCATATTGTACACCTTGTGTGTGCCCTCTTATGCTTATGTCAGTTTGATGTAGGATCTCAAATCTTGGGGGCTTGGTTACCTCTTTAATCCTTGTTATCCTAGACCATCTACATCGGCACACTTGGACCCCGCTTGAACGTCTACTTTAGTGTGATTTTGAAGCAAGTTTATCCTCTCACTAAAGTGGGGGCTAAATGTAATGTCAAAAAATATCGTCATTTACATTTTCACACCTAATTTGGGAATAATTAATGTTAAAATGAACCTAATGTCACGTTGATCTAGTTTTGTAATGTGTTTTATGTGTTCACATTAGGTTTAGGGTCCTTTTAAGCTAAATGAACCAAACTTTGCCTTAATTTAGTGTTGTAAAGTGTATTCGTTTATGCCTTCACATTAAATTTAGGGCCCTTGTAAACTAAACGGACTTAATGGTACCTTATTTTGGGTGTTGTAAAGTGTTATACCACACTTTCACACTAATCTAGGGTTTTCATTATTAATTGGGCTTCTTTATGCCTTAATTGGCCTTATTTTGCATCCACAAGCCTTGATTAATACATCTTTCTGAGGATAATCCTAACATAGACCAAAATCCAATCATAATTCAGGTGTTTTTGGATTGTATGGCCCATATTTAGTGATTTGGGACTCATACACCACCTTGGGGGTATGAGTCCCACCTAGGTTTTAGGGCCCCAATCTAGATTTCACATAAATCTAAGCATTTTTGAAAAATGTGTCCCATACTTAAGCCTAATGGGACTCATACCACTTCTGACGTATAAGTCCTATGTGGCCCAAAATTAAATTTAATTCAAATTCTTGGCAAGATTTTATCCTCCTAGATCTGATGTCAATTTGTAGTGCTTCAATTTCAAGAAATTTGGCATAAAAAAGTATAAATAAGAGGTTATTTCACTTAGTTTCACCTAGAAGATTTCAAGAAAGCTAAGCAACCATATGCAACAATCCTAAGAATCAATTCAAGATTCATCATCATGTCAAAGAAATGGTGCATCAAGCATGTTGTTGAGCTAGTGTTATGATGTAGCATCCAAGATCCAAGTCAAGCATTTATTCATATCCAATTCAAGATCAAGATCTACACTCTACATGGTCACTTCATGTTAGATTGTTGAATTACATCTCAAGACATCATTCAAGGTATCATCATTGCATATTTCATATTTTATACTTCTATTTCATTATCTCTTCATTTGGTTTAATTACCTAAAAGGGGTTTGACCAAGGAAAACCCCCATTTGCTAACAATCAAAAAGTTTTCCTCTCTTTAATGTGTGATTGTAGGTTTATAGATTGAAGAAAAGGGGATTTGAAGCCTTCAAAAGTACCAAAATGACAAAGTTGTGATATTGTCAAAGTTGTCATGAAAAGTTGTCATGACTCATGGAAACTCAGATCCAAGAAAAAATATCCATCCAAACTACATGAAATCAGTGGGAAATTGCTTATTTGATCCATCTTCAGAGGCTTGCAAAGTTTTAGTTCAAGATTATGCTCTTGGGGCTCTTCACGACAAAATGGGATACTTCGCGATAGTTTGGGTGTATGAATCCCAGTTAGGGTTTCAGGGAACATTTTCTAGGTTTTGTTCCTCTCAATTTGCAACTCCAAATTCTAAATTTTTAGAGCTCTTCAGGATCCACCTAGGACCCATACACCACAACTGACATATGAGTCCCAATGAGCATTGAGAGTCAGGATTTCAATGTTTTGGAGCTTGTTTTGAGCATTGAGAGTCATGATTTCAAGGTTTTGGAGCTTATTCATAGTCATAATTCTAATTACAACCTTAATTCTAACCCTAACCTAAATTTAACCCTAACTATAATTGAATCCTAATCCTAACCCTAGTTGAACCCTAACCCTAATTGAATATAAACCATAATCATTACCGTAATTAATTCCTATTTAAATTTCAACTCTTATTGTAATTGTAACCCTAACCCTAATCCTAATTGAATTATAGTCCCAAACCTAACCCTAACCCAAACTTTATCTTATAAACCTAACCCTAATTGAACACCAATTGAACCCTAACCCTAACCCTAATTGAATCTTAACCTCAATTAAAACCTAACCCTATAGTAATTAATCCCTAATCCTAACCCTAACCTTAATTCCAACCCTAGCCCTTATCTTAACTTGTAACTCCTAACCCTAACCCTAAGTCTAATATAAATCCAACTCTAACTCTAACCCTAATTGAATGCAAACCCTTATCCCAACCCTAACCCCAAGATTTATCTTAGAACACTAACCCTAGCCATAATCTTATTAAAATTCAACCTTAATTAGCTCCTAACCCTAACCTAATTGAGTCCTAACCCTAACCTTTATCCCAATCTTTATCCTATGGCCATACCCTAACCTTAACCCTAATTTAAACCTAATCAAGAAACCTAACCCTAACATGACCTTAACCCTAATTGAACTCTAATTGAACCCTTTTGAACCTAAACCTTAATGAAGCCCTAATCCTAATTGATCCCTAACCCTAACCATAATTATAACCCTAATCTAGCCATAGTCACCCTAACCCTAACTCCAAGCTTTATCTTAGAATTCTAATTCAACCCTAACCCTAATTAAATCATAATCATAACCCAATTTTAAATAATAAAAAAATACATAAATTATAATAATATTATGTAAATTATATGATAAATTTAAGTATTAAATGTAATTCTTAATTACATTAATTTTTTAAAGATAGATATAATCAAATTTAGATCTACATTAGAATTATACACTCATTGGTCATTAGCTATAGAGATAAGTATAATTGTTATTCTTTTAATTAATCTATGTTTTTTTTACAACTAGGTAAAAAGTGATCTTATTATAGGTTTTTATATAATGAGATTTATTTTTATATTGTTTATTGTTTGTGCTTGTTTTTGTTCTCTTTTGAGTTTAGTGGAGTTACTTGCACTCCTAGTTCTTTTTCAATCCCATGAACCAATTTCAACCATTCATAAACGTTAATATCATTATCTTATCTTATGCATTATAAAGTATATGTACTTAAATCTATAAAAACAAGATAGTATCAATTTATATATAATTAATTCATATAAAATTATAGAGGAAAAATATGCTTATAAAGGAAGGTAAACCAATAAATTGATACAAACAAACAATTAACCCTAATTTCAAGAATTGATGCTATAACAAAGAGACTATAATAAAGAAAATACCCTATCCGTGCATGAAAGGTAGAAAGGGTTCAAAGAGATATTCAAACAACATGAATCTAAGCTATATATCAAAAATTCTTTATTGTTTATAGTGATCATACATGTATTACAAGGATTGTGTTTGTGTTTAATTCGGATAAAATTTTAAAAAAATTGATCATTAGATAAAAATGGGAAAAAATAGTAATTAAGTTTGAAAAGTCTAATTTTATTTTTTAAGAAGACATAAATAAAATATTAAATATAATATAATAAGTTGATCAAATTTTTGATACATAAAATTTTGTTTTCAACTTATTTAAATTGGGGAAACATATCATCTATTAAAGATTCACTTAAAAATATTTAAGAAGTGAATCTTTGTAACCTGTTCTTACTTTTTCTTTCCATATTTCTCTTCAAAATTCTATAAAAAAACATGACAAGAAAACTTCTTACTCTTCAAATTGACAACAACCCATTAGAAAACTTCTTATTCTTGAAGTTGATAGCAACCCATTACCAAACCTTACTTATCTTCACAGCCATCAGAATTCTCGTTCAACTGGCATGTTAACTAACAACTTGTGTTTTTAAATATACATTTGTCATTTGCATGCTTAAATTATTGTTAAGGGTACGTGCAGCCAATTACAAGCAAAAATGCATGATTAGATTCTTGGAATACTTTGTAATGATTACAAAATCAATGCCCAAAATTCCAACTCCAGTTTCTCCTCTTTGGGCAGCCAAGGCCACAAGGGGTTTGATCCCAAAATGATGGCCTGCTCTCAATCAAAATCCTAGCGGCTTAATTTGCACCGTATATCTTTCAGAAAATTCTCAACTCCAAACCCCATTCACAATCACATCAATCAAAACCAGAGGTCTGGCTGGTATTCAGAAGGGGTCTATAATTCTGTTATTAGAGAGTGCACAAAAAAGGCCGCTATTAGACCGAAATCGACTGCAATGCCCCCAGAGATTTAGCTACAACATGCTCTGGTAGACATGTATGCAGAATGTGGAAGCATAAACTTTCTTGAAATAAACCAAATGTGTGACAAGTATCACTCTAACATAGAAATTGATTGGTACATGACACCAATGAATGCTCACAAAAGGTGGAAGGATTGTACCAACATCAAGGTTAAATGTGTTATTGGTCCCATATCTTGCAAAGGCTAGGCCCACCATTAATAGTAATGTGTGAAAGATGTTAATCACCTAATATAACACAAACTTTGTTCAAAGTGATGTTTATTCTTCAATTAATAAAGCATCTTTTCTATATACATAGAATGATCACCATGAAATTTCCCTTAGTTTTTATTGTGTCAATGTTGGATGATTTAAACAATAAGAAACCAAGCAAAAGGGCTTCAACTTCTACTTCATTCCAAGATTGAGTCGCCTCAAATTTCCGTAGAAGCCAAAATTTTCTAGGATTTTCATGAGGAATCTCCGATTACTTCATCATATGATTTGCTAATATTAAGCTTGATTATCATTCTTTTTTATTTGTATTGGAAATTGAGTGATTGCTTTCATGCCCAATGTTGATACCTTCAATGATGGATCTTCCAAAATTAAGTTACTTTGTTCTTCAAAATTTAGGAAAGGGATCACTATTTTTAGATGGCTCTTCCTTAACTTTGAGAGGATTTTATATAGAGTGTTATAGATGGATACTTTTCAAAAATCTATAAAAGACTCAAGGGAAACATTCTTGGGGTTTAGTGTAATAAAAGTACAATTAAGTTAAATTTTAGTACCTTTTGTATCTTTGGACTTCACTAAAAGTCACCACAACTTATTTTTCAATAATATACAAACATTTCTATAAGAAGGCAACATGAAATCCATTAGGCCTTAGGGCTTTGTTTGAGTTCACTTACAAGGAATCCAAATTGACTATTCCTTAGTGAAAGGTGTCATTACGATTTGACTATCCTCATTTGTGATAATGAAGGGAATGAATTATAAAAATTCTATTTACTCCTACAAGTTTGAATCCTCCTCACTTCCAAGTAATTCACTAAAAAAGAAGATTGATTCAACTATAATGAGTTTAGGCTTAGTGAGAGATTATTCAATTGTAATGAGTTTAGGCTTAGTGAGAGATTATTCAATTGTAATGAGTTTAGGCTTAGTGAGAGATTCTCCTCTATGAAATTCAATAGAAGTGATTTCTTTAGCTCCTTCTTTCCCTAGTTAAGTTGTGAACTTTTTTTATGTTCTTTTCACCTTTAGCTAGCTAAATTTCTCAAGAATTTTGCCTCTAGATTTTATTTTTATTTTCTTGGACATTTATTAGCTTTGAGATAATAGATATTTCCTTCATGAATTGATCCTAGTTCATCCCTCTAACTATGATTAATACATTGAAAGCGTTTAGTTCCATTTCAATTCTTTCATTTTCAACAAAATTTTCTTTAAAATTTGTATATAATGTTTCAATATTTTTGGATGTTTTAAGACTATGAGTTTTGTACTAGAGCAGACATCTTGGCACTTCTTAATTTTAGAAGCTCACTTCACCAATGTTTGGCAAGATCTATGAAGGGTTTTATGATGTAGTAAATTATCTTCCATTGTTATTTCCTAAGGGTGAGGCAATTAGGTCCATATATGGTGAAAATAAAAACTTATAGTTTGGAGACAATGCTAGTTATGTAAAAGAGTTTCCAATTGGTTATTTGGTTGGTCATGCCTACTTTGATAAAAATTTGAAACCATTGGAGACACCTTTTGCTTTCATATAAAGGCATTTGTTCATGCTAATGTTGTGATTTCTTATTTTCCTCTTTAGAATTGATTTTAGTTTTTGTAAAAGGATGATGTCTAGTTTCTATATCTCTAAGAAATTCTTTACTAAGTGTCTTTTTTATATATTCATAGTCAGACATGGGTCCAATGAATGCCTTTAACCATGCAGACTAACATCATAACACACACACAACACAAAGATCTCATAAAAACATATTCTTCTTTATTTAAGCTTACATGATTATCACCATGATTACAACCACTCACTTTTTTTGTAATGGGATCTCTTACATGCTAGGTCATAGCCATTTCAATATACTTACTATGACAATTCAAACAAAAAAGAAGCACTACAATATAGCCTCATAATTACACACTAGTCTAATTACCTCCACTATGTTGTATTAGTATCTCCTTTTGGATCGCACTCCACTTCATACTCCTTTTACTCTACTCACAATCTTTTTCTAAGACCTCATAGTCTCACTTTGCTTCTTCTCTACCTCTCAACTTCTTCCCTTACCTCGTCACTATATATATATATATATATATATAAACTCACAATTGTTTCTAATGATTTGTATTAGCCACAAGATGGAACAAATCCCAGTATATTATTTAATGTGCCATCAACTATAAATAACAAAATTATAAACTTAAATGGTTAAATGGCGGAAAAACCTCCTCATGGAATGCTCAACACTCATCCTCAGCGGTTCAATAAATCTTTACAAATATTATTTTGTTGGTGCAAACTCTAAATAAATGTCACACATGAAAACAATCATAATTACTCACAACTATCTACCTAATAGACACTCTTGAACCAATTTACTATTATTTTATCATCCAATTTTTGTTAGACATGAACATGAAACTAAAAAAACAATGTAAACTAATCCCAAAAATCTAAAAGCCAATTTCAAGTTATGGTGAAATACAATAACTTTCTTCATCATAGACTACTATCTACAAACTAATAGAGAAACAAATAACTAAACTAAACCACTAGAAAACTACCTAGGGATGCTCCTACATCACACACATAGGGTAAGTGCCAGATCATGATGGTCCAAACAATAGCAATAGGGGTAAAAAATGTATTTTTTACTAAGCCAAAATCTGAAAATGGATATTTTACTTTTTGTTTGGGTTGAATTAAAGTGATATTTGCTTCGGTAAAAATTAGAGCAAAATAGATATTCGTTATGTAAGTCACAATGTTGTACAAAATGAATATTCATTTTTAAGAAACAAATATTCATTTCTAGAAAATAGATATCCATTTCATAAAAGCTTAAAACAAAAAAAATAGTCTTCTCCTTTGCCAAAACAACCCATGAGAGAGGAGAAAAACATAAAAGAATGGATATTCGATGTAAGGAAATTGATATTTGTTTTGGAGATTCAATTTTTTAGGTTTAAAATTGGCCATAGTCTAGAGCTAAGTTAGTTTTCTTCCATTTTTATTTTTATTTTCATTTTTTTTCATTTTTTGGTTTTATGTAAATTTATTCAAAGTTTTTAGTATGATTTAGGTTTTCATTTTTAAATTTTAGGAATTAGCTAAAAATTGTTACTTTTTAAGTTTTAAATTAAAAATAGGTATAAATTATATAGGAAAATCAAAACCCAAATCTTCCTCCACCAAACACTCCCCCAATAAACCCTCCTTCAATTGACTTGAACAAATTGATAGAAATATTATTGATTTGAATAACATTATAGAAATATATCATTGGCACCCTCGATTGTCTCCAATTACAACCAACTTAGAGGGAATTTTTTCCCATGTTCGAACCCTCACAAGCTAACATGAGTCATTTTGGGAATGACGAGAATCCAAGAGGCAAGAAAACTCTACCGATTTGTCATGCGATCAAGTGAAAGAATTGGACATAACCAAAGCTATGTTAGCAGAATATTTTGTCAATCCTAAAACTAGATTACATATTGAATACACAAACTTCTCAAATTGGAAAATCACATGATATTGATTCTCCTAGTGGATCGATTGATATTGGTGGACTTTCCTTGTCTACACATATTTGTGTGCCTCATTGTTGTACTATATGTAATAATTTGTGTTTACATCATCTCAGAGAGACTAGCAAGCCACCCCTAAACACATATGATGATATCCCTCATATAAAACCTTCATGAGATGAGCGAGCATGATCTAGAGCACAACTAGAGGAAACAAAAGACAATAACATAAGCAAGGACATTAGGGGTTAGAGAAGAGAAGAGGAGCTATTGTATTAGGGTTCTACTTTACATTTGTCAAGACACTACCAACTATGGTATCAAGTGATGGAAACCTACTTCATGAAATAAATCCTTCTTATGCTAAGCTCTATGGATCTTATTTGCTAAAGGGATTAGAATTATGAAGTTGTTAGATACCTCTACATGATATTGAATATGAATCACCATGAAACTTGTCAAGACCTTCCCTAAATCTACACAAAAATCATCAAGAAATAGCAACTTACAATGAACTAGCTTCAATTATCCATTATCCATAGGTAGAAATCCTAAAGAAATGAATGAGTGTTCTTAACACCATTAGTAATAATTTTCTTCCATGTTTACCACCGCCTCTTCCTTAAACTTCAACACCTCCATATCCCTGAAATGTGTAGGAAATAGAAAGCATATAATCTATACACTCTAAGCCACATTGGGAATAACTACTACCAATCACTATGAAATCTTGCCTTATGCAAGCCTTATAATGTAGGAGATATGATTATCCAAATTAGTGTCAAACTAGCCTAAAAAAACTTAAGGAAACTATTTCGTTATAAGTGAAGGTTTAAAGAAATCTCTTATCCATGAGTTGAGATCTTTTTATAGGATCCCTTTCCTTCTAGTACTGATGTTTGATTATCACGGTGATCATTAGACTATAGACCACACAAAGGATAAAAAGATAAATTACACTAAAAGACCACCTTGTCTAAATTTACCAGTAATAAGGCACAATAGTTGAAAGCCAACACATTAAGTGAATTTAACATTGTTCCTATGCACACTACATAAATGTAGGGAGATGCTTTATTACAATAGATTATTACAATATTATCTTAGTAGATTAAGATTAATATTAATTATTTCTAATACCTCAACTCAAAAACATAATATCATACTACCAAACAAAAATAAAGATATAGCAACAAAGGGCACAACTACCAAACATAATATCCTTGTGAAGATCAATTTGTTGGTGTCAACCACCGAGCCCAAGATCACAACCTACAAATAAATCTTCACAAAAATGAGAGAAGTGACACAAGGCTATTTCACCAGAGAAAAATACAGAGATGAGATAATTACATAATGTACAATAGTGCCTTATAAAGGCACAAAAATGTGTGATGGGTGAGAAAACTACCCAACACAGGGAAAAACCACCCGGATAATTAAATGCATTATTATACTTGAGTGAACTTAAGCATGGTAAATATCCTATTTACCCTAACACCCCCCCTTAAGTGCAGCTTAGGGAGAATTATTATGAAAAATCAAGATGCAATATGGGTCTCGGCTACACAACCATTTAGGTTCTGAAACAACAAAAAAATGGCTGAGATGATTTTGCTTTCGTATGGTTTAGGACATAGAGCAAAACCCACTTTCCAATTATCTCATTGAAGGGAAACCCTA
Organism: Sequoia sempervirens; assembly: GCA_007258455.2. Lineage (NCBI taxonomy): Eukaryota > Viridiplantae > Streptophyta > Pinopsida > Cupressales > Cupressaceae > Sequoia > Sequoia sempervirens. The sequence goes on along the minus strand of VDFB02270208.1, from coordinate 126,848 downwards.
GAGATCTCAATGCAAAGGAGAAAGAGATCTTGCAGTAGGGCTGCCCTAAGGTTTAATTGTGAACTAATGATGGGTTCACCACCAAGCTAGGGCTTGGAAAGACAAATGAAAGGAAATTTGTAATGCTTAAACCTAATGCAATACAATATTTTACTAAATGACCTAAAAATGCATGAAAAATAGAACAAAAAGTTGCAAGATGAAATGTGTGCACCTAGAAACCTGAGGGAGATTGAATGAAGCTATGAAATGTTGAAAACACTGACTTAATTCCTATTAGGACTCATACGCCAACTTGGGTGATTTAGTCCTAGATCTGGGTTTTTGTGCAGAAACTAGAATCTGGCAAATGGGTGTCTGAAACTGTGAAAACCTAAAAAAATGACCTAAACTGGCACTCATACGCCAGAACCGGCATATTAGTCTAGTTAGAGTTTTTTGAAGCTTCAAAGTTTGAATCTTCTCTTTAATTTCTACTCTATCCTTCCCAATTTATTTTTGGATCCAAAACCTTGATTTGCAACCTGTAGAAGTCTCCCAAGTATCTCCAATGCAAGGTGACAACTTTGACAACTTTCTCCAAACTTACTCTTCAATGTGTCTTCAACCTAAACCTATAAATCCCACACCAAAGAGAGGGAAAATTTTTGTTTTATTAGTGGAAAGGGGTTTGCCTTGGTCAAACCCCATTTTGGTAATCAAACCTTGAAATAAAATGAAATAGGAATGGAGAATGATGAATGAACAAAATGTGATGTTGTAACTCACCAAACCCTAGCAACACGAGGCTACAAACATGTATGAGATGACTCCAACGAATGTAGATCTTGAATCTTGCTTGAATAGGATGGATCTTGAATTGAATTTTAGCTTAGATCATGAAACGCTACATCACAATTGTTAACTCAAAAACAAACATGATGCATGAAGACTTTGACACGATGCTTGATGCTTGAATAATGCTCTAAAATGCTAGATAATATGCCCTCAAATGCTCTTGAATGCTCTTGTAAATACTTGAATGCTCTTGTGAACTCAACTTTTCTATAAGGATGCTCATTCAACTTGCTAGGTGAAAAATGAGTGAAAGAACCTTGTATTTATACTTAATTATGCAAAAATTCTTGAAATTGCAACACTACAAGCCGACATCAAATCTAGGAGGATAAAATCCTGCCAAGAATTTGAATTAATTTTAATTTTGGCCCACATGGGACTCATACACCCAAGGTGGTGTATGAGTCCCATTAGGCATAATTTATGGGACCAAATTCAAAAATGCTTAGAAAGGTGTGAAATCCAGATCGAGACCCAAAACCCTAGGTGGGACCCATACAACCAAGGTGGCGTATGAGTCCCAGACCACCAATCTGGGCCACACAACCTAAAAACACTTGAATTATGATTGGATGTTGATTTATGTAGAGATCATCCTCAAAAATATGCATTAAATGAGGCTTGTGGATGCAAAATAAGGCCAATTAAAGCATAAAGAAGCCCAATTATTTATGAAAATCCTAGAAAAGTGTGAAAGAGTGTTACAACACTTTACAACACTCTAAACAAGGCATCATTAAGGTACATTTTTTGTTAAAAAGAGGTTTATTAGGTTCAGTTAATTAATAAAACCTTAGAAAAGTGTGAAACTGTGTTACAACACTTTACAACACCTTAGCAAGGTACCATTTAAGCTCATTAGTTCACAAGGGCCCAAGGCCTAATGTGAATGTGTCACACACTAAATCAAGCAAAAATTAAGTTCAGTTTAACAAAGAGGGCCCAAACAAGTAAGGAAAAGTAAAGGGATACTTTTTTTGTTGCCATAGGTACCCATTTACAATGCAAAAAAGAAATCTCTCACAATTGGAGAAAATGAGAAAAACCCTATGGGAAAAAGCCCCTCTCCAAAAGAGAGAAAAGAAAAAAATGATGCATGGATGGAGGACTCAATCATAGCCCCCAAGGACTACATACATCATGTATATATAATCAATAGTCCCCCCACAATGTGTAATCACCTGCAAAAATGGTAAGTGCTTGAAGACAAAACTTGATCCAATGTTGACAAACAATTTGTATCCCTTTTGAAAGAAACAAAACCAAATACAAATGCAAGAATGCTTCCCATTCTAGATAGGAATTGAAAGAAAGAAGCATGAAGATGTATGATGATGTCTCTGAAATTTTCTCATGTGTCACCAATACCTTGGAAGATGATGCCACAAACCAATCAGGAACATGCCCAATCACAATAGGAGGTGAAAAATAAGGTCCCACTAGAAACTAATTCTGAACATTCTCCAGAGACTGAGATAGAGTGATAGCAGTGCATATACTATCATCAAAAAGAAGGGATATACCCTCAAATGTGTCTTCCAAGTCAGAAATGTGAGATTCCATAAACAAGGATGCAATGTTCAGAAAATAGGAATCCCAATTAGGAAGACAATGATAATCCTATTGTAATGAATCACTGTACGTGCTTAATGAATCATCAACACAAGATGAATGGTCCTGATGAATAGGAATGATAGGAGCCTCAATCAATGACTTTGCACAATGAATCACTGAAGGTGAAGTTACATCAATTGTCCTTGATGGAGAAGGAGCATTTGAAGAACCCTCATCATCCTCATCTAAAGATTCAAAGTATTTCAAAACTACAAACTCCTGCATAGTAGCATGATCATAGGGTATCATGTCTGAAAAATGAAGAGGCACAAGACAATCTAAAACATGATCATCTAGGAATAGTTGAGTATTAGGATCTCCATGTATCTCCCAAATTTTAGTCCAAAGAGTATGAGGACACTCAAAATGATCAATAGCATTCAAAGTGGAATCATCAATATGCATTGCAATAACTCCTAAGACATGATCCCTTTTGCAATTCCATGCAAATTTCTTACTATTAGTACCAGGAGGGGGAACAAGATTATACAAATATGGCAACAAATGAAGCCATTTGAAACATTTTATGATACCATCTCTCCATTTTTTATAGTTTTCCCTTTTGAACATAATCACAGTAGGATGAAATGAAAACCCCATAATGAACTATGAAAAATCTCCAAGAATACAAAGACATTAACCTTCACAACAATTAGAAAACTCCCAAATATGATATATACTACAAATCCACACACATTTTCATGCCTTTATAAGGCACTATTGTACATTATGTACTTTATCTCATTTTCATTCACTCCTGGTGAAATAGCATATTTGCTTCTCTCATATTCGTGAAGTTTTTTTGTTGAAAATGGTGCTCATGGGAGGTGGTTGACACTAACACAATGAAGCTAGATTTAGAATAAAAATTTTCTTCCAAGGTGGTGATATCCTAGTTGTCATTTTAGAAGTACTTGGTATAGCTCTTACCAAGGGATTTATTTGACACAATGTCAACATTAACATCTCAAGTCCATGTTTGTGTGTAATATCTATACCCTGATTAGTGACAAGGAACTTACCAAGGCCATGGGACAATATTACATTTAGAATAAGAGCACGTTAAGCATGAAAGAAATTGTTGACAACATTGCTCTTATAAGTGTGAACACTCTTCCTCTCAAAGGATTTGAATGCTATGGGTTTTCTTCAATTGGTATTATTCATATCATTGAGACTAGATCCATGGTGTTGGATAAAGAAATTGTAAATACTTAAGATTCTCAAAGGTTTGGTGAGTTTTTACAACCCATCATTGAATGTTTTGGCACTTTGTGAACCTAAGAAGTGATCCTCAATTAAGTATGAAAGTAATGATAAGTTGGGTGAAATAGGAGGATGAAATCTATAGTTTGATGTTTTTCATTTTTTGATAACATCTACTAATATTTTGTATACAAATAGTCCCTTATGGATAATATAAGCTGATCTTTGTATCTCTCCAAATCATAGATTTTACTATTTATATTTTCTAATGATTCTAGACTGTATTTGTATGGTTTTCTTTCTCAATCATTTTATCTTCTTTTTTTGTCTTTTTCTCTTGGGTTTTATCACTAGCCTGTCCTACATTTTGGTTATAGAGAAGTTGTAATGTCTCGATCATGCATATAATCAATGCAATATTTTTGTGTAAATTTATCATACTATTAATAGAATGAGAGAGGACCCTTATCCCCAACTTGAACTACCAAAAAATGAGCATAAAATATCTACTAATAATGTTATATGGATCAACATCTAATAGATTGTTCTCATCTCAATGGTTTGCATTTACTTTCAATATTTTCAATTTCATCATGATATAATGTCATTGAATGTGCTTGATATATGTAGAATAGTAGATATAACTTTTATAATCTTGATATTTTATTTGTGGAGTGGGCTCCACTTATTCTTTTCAAATATTTTGATTTTGCTTTGAAACCCATGTGGAACTAGTGTCTTCAAATAAGGTGCCATTGGGATTGTGGAAAGTTGCTTTCTTCTTCTTTTTTGAAGCATAAAGATGAAATCTTCCTTGTTTTCATATATGAAGGAATGAAATTATCTTTCTCTTGCTTCACTAGTAGAGAACAAGAAAAGCATTGGGAGGCAATGAAGAAGGCTTCATTTGCTCCTTATTTTAACTTTTTTATTGGTTCTATGTCATAGATTCCTTTGGCATAATTAATAAATGACATCTTTATGTTCATAAGAAGCATCTATTTAATGTAAAAGAGTTAGAGCTACAAGCATAGTATCCAGTTTCTTCTTAAGTTGACCAAACTACTTCACTAGTGTATTGAAGGGAGTGATAGGTAAGAGGGAATGAAATGGTAGTGGAAGGAAAAATCACACTATAAATGTAGAGTTGTCATAAGATAACTAGGAGGAATGGTACAAGAGTGGTAGTACATGTATGAGTAAAAATAATCCAACTTTAAACTAATAACTCTAGCTTGGACATAGATTGTCACAATTTAATAACATCACAAGTCACACACATAATACAAATCCACACACATAATTATTCATTAGCTTCAACCTAAATATATAACTCATATAAACCTTTCTTATCTCTCTTATGGTAAATTTTAGCTACAATTACCTATGGTATCAAAATTACTTTGAATATATAGCTAAATTTTGCATACATGTCTATCAAAACAGTTACAACTACCTCTGAGAAATCCATACCCTGTTCCAAAGCTCCCATTTGGCATAGGTCGGGAGGATGCTAGAAAAGGTTGTAGAGAATGACTTGACTTTACAAATTGCATTTGGTTTAAAGTTTCTAAAACCTTTTCAACAAATCCATTTTGTAAATATCTTGCAATTAGGGCGCTCCATGAGAACCATTTTCTTTGAGACATTCAGTCAAACAGTTCACGTGCGTTGTCTAAGCCTACACATTTTGCATACATGCCTACCAAGGCAATTGCAACTACAACATCTGACAAAATTCCATACCCTATGATGGATGTCCATACCCTGTTCCAACGATCCCATTTTCGCACAGGCTGGGAGGATGCTGACAAAAGTTGTAAATACTAGCTTTACACCTGCCAATTGCATTTGGTTGGAAGTTTCTAAAGCCTTTTACACAAATCTATTTTGTTAATATCTTGCATTCAGAGGGTGCTTCATGAGAACATTTTTCTTTGAGACATTCTGTCAAATAGTTCACATGCGTTGTCTAAGCTTACACATTTTGCATACATGTCTACCAGGGCAATTGGAGCTACAACATCTGACAAAATTCCATACCCTTCTCCAAAGCTCCCGTGTTCGCACGGGCTGGGAAAATGCTGGAAAAGGTTGCGGTGTTTGGATTTACACCTGCTAATCACATTTGGTTGAAATTTCCTAACTCCTTTTCAACAAACGCATTTTTTGTATATCTTACAATCATAGCACTCCATGAGACCACATTTATTTGAGGCATCCGATCAAGAAGCTTACGCGTCTTGTCTATGCTTCCACATTCTGCATACATGTCTAGTAGAGCATTTCCAACTGTAATATCTGATCATAATTGCCCTTCCGTTATGCTTTGATGGATGTCCATACCCTATTCTAAAGCTCCCATTTTGGCACAAGTAGGGAGTACACTAGAAAATAAAACTGATCGGGATGGAAACTTGTTTGTTGCATTGTGAGGAAATCCATGCCTTGTGTCCGCTGCAGAAACCATTTGCATAAAGCAATAAAGGCTGTGAAAATACCTTAGCTGCACAAATAGGCTCCACCTCAAAAGGAACCAACAAAAGAAAGGGAAGCTTCCCAACATGACTACATTTTCCAATTCCGCCTCAAAAGGAGAGGGCTCCACCTCTGAAGGAGAAGTCTCCACCTCCATAGGAGACCTCAACTGTAGAACCAAATAGGAAGTCGACATGCCAGTAGAAAAATTTGTCACCTCACCCCTTGGCAGCCCACATGACTAGTACATGAAGGAAGCTCAAGGAGGCACCTCAGCCAAAAGTCGAGGAAATAGACTTCCCCGAGCCATCAGAAAGAACAAATGGAGCATCACAAATTTCAAAAATAGGACTTTAAAACCCACGATCCAACCATGCATGAAGGCACCAAATCTAAAAATAGGGGATAACGAGGCTGAGAAAAGCCCCCTATGCCACCTCCAAAAGCAACCAAAGTCTGAAGGGGAAAAGAACTGAAGAGCTAATATCACAACATCGATTAAAAAAAGACCACCAACACCAACCATGGAACCTTTGAAACATAGCTCCAACACGAAACAGGGGCTTAACCACCCATCAAAGAAGAAAGACAAAGCAAAAGCTTATATTTTTATCTGTATCACAATGCTTTATATTTTAGTGTTAGAATTTCAAGGGCATGAAAAATACATAGAACCAACAGTGGCCTTTAGCCTGATAAAACTTATATTTGCAACCAAATGATGAGGATCCAAGATCCCATCATCATTCTCAAACTCCACCTCAATAGAAGACAAGAGAATAAAATAAAAAAGAGGGCAACAAAAGCTCCCTTGCAGCAACTTCAACTTGACAAAACTCCCCACCTCAATAGGAGAGTAAGAAGGCATTTAGTTGAATAGAAGGCAAAAAAAACCCCATGCAACACCACCAAGCCTCTCCAATCAAACGAATCTCCACCCCAATAGGAGAAATCTCCACCTCCAAAGGAGAAGCCAGAGAGGAGGTCAACTAAAGAAGCTCAAAACCCTCAAACACATCCTCAGCCTCTACCTCTATAGGAGAGAAATCCTCCTCAATAGGAGTAACACTTTGAAGAGCCATGAAGAGAGTATAAAGAACAACAAAAAGAGTGGCATCAGCTCCCTTTAACCTCAAAACCAACAATAAAAAAATCTATAATCGAACAATAGCCTCCAACCAAAGCATTAAATAGCAGACTAATTGCACCCAATAAGCATTATTACCCAAAGCTTTCAAATCCATCACAAACCATAAGAACATCTTCTGGATCTCCAACACCCATGACTTCATAAGCTTGGAGGCACTAAAACCAATACTCCCAAGACTATAATTTTCCATTAAACCATTCTTGGGTGAAAGAATGGCCATATCCAAACCATAAAATCCCTTTAACAATAGGAACATCAGGATATTTAGATATAAACCACCCAACAACACACACCATAAAAAGGGAAGTAAATTTTCCCTTAAAGAGTTTTAAACTTTGAACCCTCATGGCATGAGAGCCAAGAGCACTTCCAAATGAGGGAAACCCAAAAAACCCCATGAGGAAGATAATAAAACACAAGGGATAAAAAACCCCATCCAAAGAGAAAATCACTAGTAAAAAAATTTGCAGCCAAACAGTAGCCTCCAAAATCCAAAGCATAAAACAATAGGCTAACTATACCCAGTAAACATCGTTACCCAATGCTTCCAAAGCCACCACAAACCAAAAGAACATCTTCTAGATCTCAAACACCCATGAAATCATAAGCTTGGAGGCACTGAAACCAGTACTCCCTTGAAAATGATTTTCTATCAAACCATTCTTGGGTGAAAAAGTGGTCTTATCCAAACAAAGGATCCACCCCTAAACACCATGCTAGGGCATACACAGGTAATGGGGGTGACCCCAATGACTTAGCAAGAAGCAGAAACCTTGAACTTGAAAGGCTCAGTAGTGCACACAACTTGTAAAACCAAGCCAAGAAATCCATGCCAACTACAAAGAAAAAGCTCCTTTGACAGCAGAGAAACCACCACCACAGTAGGATCCAACCGCAGAGCAACAACTGCAAGCTCTAACAATAAAGAAACCACAATGGTACCAAGCTCCAACAGCCAAGAAACCACAACTACACAAGGTGGATCCCCATCTGCATCCTTTGAGTCCCCTTCTCCATCCTCCTCATCCCCTGTAGATTTCAAATCTTCTCCTTCACTCCCTTTCCCACTCATCCTAAGGTCTATATTTCAAATCTCTAGTTGAAAACAGAAGTGGAAACTATATCAAAATTCTAAGAATAGATAGAGGTGGGGAATATATCTCAAATTCCTTCCTAAATGTTTTCAAGGATCATGGAATACACAAGCAATTTACTACTAGATACACAACACAATACAGTGATGTAATAAAAAGAAAAAATAGAACAAATATGGACATGGTTAGGAGTATAATGAAGGATTAACATTTTCCAAATGAGTATTAGGCTGAAGTTATAGCATGTATAGTTTGTATAACGTTGGATGCTAACTAAGAGTGTTAAGAATATGATTCTAAGAGAATCATGGAGTGGAAGAAATTATAGTGTTATTCATATAAGATTTTTTAGATTTGTGGCATATGCTCATGTCCTAGATAAGTTGACAAATAAATTGGATAACAAGAGAGAAAAAAATGTCTTTATAGGATACAATGAGGAATAAAAATTTACAAATTGTATAATGCAATAAATAGAAAAATGATAATTAGTAAATATGTGTTATTCATAGAAGAAGAAACATGGTATAGATATTTGGAAAAAATAGTAAGTATTGCGACAAGTTTACCACAAGATAATAGAAAAGTATTGAATCCAACAAGTATCGCATTCTTGATATCCCCTTTGATTCCCCCTCAAGCTCAACAGAGTGGTCCAAAATAGATACCCTGGCCCATCAAGTAGAAGAAAAATTTACTCACACATTAAGACAAGAACTCCATCAATTGAATAGCCACAAATATCACAAGGTATAATTGATGTGACACCTCTTACACTAGGAATTCTTGGTGCAAGACCATTGATTTAAAAAAAATTAGGATCTACTTCAAGTGATATGTCAAAACTAACATTGGCAAGTTTAAGGAGAAAAAAATAAGAAGTTTAAGGGGTATTTATGATCAAATTGAAGGTGAACATAATGTTGATCTACTTTCACTTTTTAATTTGTTTTCAAAAGTAGATGATCCAATTTATTTTGAATAAACATTTGAAGATAAATATTGGTCTCAATCAATGGATGAAGAGATTGATGCTATATAAAATAATTGAATACATGGGAGTTAGTGGATTTTATAGGAAAAAAAGGTGTGATAGGAGTAAAATGGTTCTAAAAGACCAATTTTAATCCAAAATAAGATGTGTAAAACCATTAACCAAGACTAGTTGTAAAAGGTGTTTCACAACAACTTAGAGTTGACTACAATGAAATATTTTCTTTAATAGCCCAACTAGACCTAATAATAGTATTATTGAAAATAGAAGCTCAAAAAAATTTGCTAGTATATACCAAATAGATGTAAAATCAACCATTTTGAATAGTTTCCTTAAAGAAAAAGTATATTTGGAGCAACCACCAAGATATGAGATCTTAGACTACAAAGACAAGGTCTATAGACTCTAGAAAGATCTCAAAGCATGGCACAATAGAATTGATTCTCATGTCTTATTTAATGTCTCTAGTGGGAGTAGAAATGAGCCTACTTATATACAAAGATGAAGAATAAATTCAAGTTCTAATTGTATATTTGCATGTTGATGACATGATACTCATGAGTTAATTATCAATTGATTTGTTCAAAGGAGCCATGAAAAATTAATTTGAGATGCCCAATTTGGATCTCATAAAATATTTTGTTGGCATTGAGTTGAATCAATTTGAAAATGAACTATTCATTTCTCAACTCAAGTAATGCCAATCTATAGTTTGAAAAGATTCAATATGGAAAATTGTATGCCTAAACCAACACTAATAGTAATAGGTTTGAAGTTAAGCAAAGATGATAAGGGATTGAATGTTGATCCAACATTATACAAAAAACTCATTTGTAGTTTAATGTACTTTACAACCAAACCTTATGTTTAATGTGATCCTTATTTAAATTTTTTATAGAGTCTCTAAAATACTCTCACTAGAAAGAAAGAAAAATAGTTTTGAAATATGCAAATGGAATGATGGAATTAAAAACTCAAGATTGGATGAGTTCAAAGTCATAAGATACACACACATTGATTGTGAAAGCAACATTGATGATGGGAAGAGTATATCTAGTTATATTTTCCACTTTGGAATAGATGTAGTATCATGAGAATCCAAGAAATAACCCATTCTCACTCTTTAATTCATAGAAGAAAATATATAGTAGTAGCAGAAGTAGCATGTGAAGAAAATTGGATGAGAATAGTGTTAATAGATTTGATGCACAAGAAAAAAAAAACAAATATTTATTTGTGACAACTTAGCAATTGCACTATCTATGAATCTAACATTTCACACAAGGAGAAAGCATATAGACATTAAGTACCATTTCATCAAACAATTAATCAACAAAGGAGATATTTATTTAGAATTTTATAGTTATAAATATTAGTATGCAAATATTGTCACCAAGCCACTAGAAAAGAAATACTTGAGTATCTAAGAGATCATTAAGGTGTTCTAGATAACAATAGTTGTGATCAAGCTAGAATGTTGGAATTACTAATCCTAAACACCACTATCACACATTTTTCTTACTTTTAACTATATCTCTTTAAGTTAAGGTATGACATATAATTTAATAGTTTACTTGTCTCCCCTCTCTGTATTCTATTTTTTATTTATTGCTCGAGGGTCCCTATCCTATGGGTATGGACTGACTTCTCAACAACATGGGCTTAGATGCTTTTATTGATTTTTTCCCGTTAGCATTAAGTTATCTTTATACAGAATCAATTGGTCTTAATATATTTATTTATATATCTAAAACTATAATTTTGTTCCCATTTACGACCTTGAGATGTCTTGGTCTTAGCATTGTTTTCTAATATGTATCAGGGGATGCATAGGTTGTTCTTGTTCTTGTTGCTTAGTGAATGTTTTAGCTTCACATTTTTTATTGTTAGTCTTGGTTGTGGTTTTCTCTATTCCTTTGTATGGTGTGATTGGACCACCCACATGTTTCAAGATGATATTCTTCAGCATGTTGGTTGTTAATTTTTTTAATTCTTTAAGATGTGTGTATTGAGGTGTGCCAAGTTGCTTATGATAACTATGTGTATCTTGTTGTTGTGGTATGACTTTAGATGGATGTGTGATGGTTATATACCTATTTTATCATAATCCTTTAGTTCAAGGATATGCATGTTATTATTTATGTTATGGATAAATATATCATGATCGTATGACTTTTGGATTGACTAATGTACATTTTATATGATGTTGTACCCCATTGGGTGATGATTCTATACTTTAAGGATTTGATTTCTTCATTGGAAGGTCTTTTTAACTAGAAATTATTTTTAAAAAAATTCACATATGAATATGATACTCTTCATCCTCTTTGTCAAAAAATATTTTATTATGGTGAAATATCTCTACATATCTATTGTATTTTATGTCTTATTCATGACCACCTTCTTCTGCAAAAGAGTATTCATCTTCACTAAAACACCCTTATAAAGATAACATATTGATTTTCTAATTATCAAGGTCTACATTTGACCTATGGCTATTATCAATGCACTCATGATCATAATATTCATTAGGGTTCATAACTACTAAATCTACATGACATTAAAATAGGGAGTGAGGAAGTTGGAAAGCAATACACCAAAGTGTATCATATACATTGTTCACACCTATCCCTTTTAGAAGGTCTAGAGTATCTTTATTTGGTACTCCCTTAGGATATGATGCACTAGTTTTTTTTGTTTCAAGTGGCATTATAAGGACAATTAGACAACCTAGGAATTCTTTCATTTCTTCCCTAATTATTACTTATTTTTCCATACCCTTCTCATTCTTAGCTACCTTGTATCTCAATTACTTTAGGGAACACATCACCTAATCCATTTTATCTTCTATAATAAGATCCATACTACTTTGGCCTTTATCACTAGACAAGAATATTACATCACTTCTTTTGTGTGTCTTTCTTCAATATATCTTATTAATTTCAATGTTGGATGTAATCATGCATGACTCTCTTAATGTGTGGGGTTCTTAATCTCTTACTAGGTACCCCATCTTGGCATTATATGCATTGTAATATAAGGCCAAACACATGGACCCATTTGGTCTCATATATGATATGATCTTTTCCATGAGTTTGGAAAATCTAGTATTGAATTCTGATACAAATTGATTGAATCCTTTGAAAATATCTTTGAATTCAATTATTATGAATCTAAGGTTAGTCTTGTCCCATACTATATTCTCTAAAAACTCTTTGGAACTCTATCCAAGATTTAATGCTTCCATTAAGTGAAATTTTATGCCACTCTTTGATTATGTCATCCAAAGTCTTAGAAACAAATTTAGGTTCATCAATACATCCTCTTCTTCAACATCATAGTCATCTATTAGATTGTTGAAGGTTCTATGGTGATCTTCTCCAAACAACATTTTTCCCTTGGAAATTTGTGATCTTAGACATAACTGCTATAGGAAATGGATTTGGATACGTAGATATCCAAAAAAAATTATTTCATGTATCTTTTGAGATTTAAAGGCAGCCTAGTAGGAACCTATATTCTATTATTTATGACTCCTAGACATTGTTTCCTTCTCCACCACTAGGGATATTTTACTCCTTTATTTCCCTACTAGTTTAAATATATTAATTTTTTAATTCTTCAACTCAAATCCTCTACATTCCTTTCATCTTGCATCCTATCTAGCTCAAGTATGAAATTAGCTACTTCTTGGATACGATCAAAATTATAATCATTATGATCTAACCATGTCTTGGTTTAATCCTTGGGTTATCATTCCTCAAAATATTCATACTTCACATATAATTGATCATTTGCATTATTCAAATCAATATAATATTATAGTGAATGCTCTTCCTCTTTAGCCAATGCAGTAGATGACAAGGCATACAAGGCATTCTACCTTATTTTCATTCTAGTCATAAGAGCTTAATTATAACGAGCTTCTACATCTCTTTTGTTCCTTTCTTATTTAACCTCATTAAAAAAATTTGGTATTTAGCGTCATGGCATTTTTCCCAAATGGATTAATTAACACCTCTAGGGGGAGGACTATCCTTAGGGTATATGTTATGAAATCTTTCTCCACAATGAAAAAAAAAAAAATTCATGAAATTATCATTTAAATTAAAAGGGAGATTGCAAAACAAAGGATATTATGCTCCTTTAGTTAAAACCGATATTAATAGAGTATTTATATAGACTCTTTTAAATAGAAAAAATAATAGTGTTTATTTAGATAATTATTAAAAAGGCAATCTTTATGAAAGAATGTGATGGTTTGAAAACCAGCCCTTAAGGCTTATTTAAAGAATCTATGTGAGATGCAGTACCCCTCCATTTTACTTATGTTTTCTGTTAGCATGTTTCACTTTGATAGACCTTGGTAATTGGTTTTGATGTATTGATCATTGACTTTAGAGCGATAGTGGATTTATTTTGTGATATGATGATACATTTTATGGTGGTAATTAATTCTGTCATGCTATATGTTAGCATAGATGTTTACTTCAGATGTTATTGCCTTATATATGCTTATGTTAGATTAGTTGATGTTATTGTCAGTTTGATGTGATGTGTATTGGTGTGGAGAATAGAGTTACATCACTCGCTCGCGAGTGCCCTATGATTTCCGTGATTTTCTCTGCACGGTGTGTTTGAAACATGGATTATATATATATGTTATTTGTCTTATTGTAGGATTACAGGTACATGACACCGACTCCACCTAGTTTCTCAGGTCTGAGCGTGTCAAGACTCGATGGAAATGTTGATTGGGAGGTAGTAACAAGGTTCTTCCTACTCTAGTCTTAAACCCAGTCACAGTATGTCGTCAGTTTAAGTCTGGTGTCTTTGGTTGTCTTGTTTGTGTCAGATTGCATTATTTATTATGAAAGGCATTTTTTGTTAATTTAATGATAGATTAATGTTCTTTTTAATTTAATGTTTATTTTAATTAATTTTAGATAAAAGTTTTATATTTTATTTAATTAATTAAATTAGTTTATTTGGTTAAGTAATTTAATCATTGAGATTAAAATTATTTAATTAAATAAATTAATTAATTAAATTAAAGTTACTTTATCTGTGAGAATAGATTAAATATAAATTAATTGCTTTGTGGGGAATGAAATTTTAAATATGAAATAAATTAAAAAGGAAATTAGATTTTTGAATTTTTAATTCTTTAAAATGAATTGAATTCTTGATAAGTGAGGAAAGAAAGTTTTACCCATGAGTTTGTTGAAGATATTTTCTAATTGCCATGTGTGTGAGTGGGAATTAATTGCCAATTTCTTGTTGAGGATTCTCTCGGAGAAGATATTATGTGATTTGAGGAAAATAGAAAAATACTTCATGGGAAAGGAGGTTCTGCTAAAAATATTGATTTGTGTAAATTTGTGATTTCCTTTGTGATTTGCTTATTATTTCTCGAAGTTCTCTGGTTTAGTATTTGCATTTTCTAGAAATTGGTGTTCTGTAAGGGCTTTGGAAGATTGCACGTAACAGGCAAACAAAGCTTCTCTTCTACAACCAAGTTCTTCAAGCTACAAGAATACAGGTATTTCCCTATGTGTTTAATTTGTTTTTTTTTTTTGAAAAGATTGCTTGTGTAAGAATTAGATTTGTGTAAGTTTTGTAAAAGTATGGATTTTAAAGGTTGCCTAAGGAAATAATGGTGGTTGTGATTCCTGTATTTCTTCTCTGTGAATTTTGTTAAAAAATTATTCTGTAGAAATTTGTTACTTCCTTGTTATCTTTTAAAACAAGATTTTATAATGAAATTTTAGAGAAACCTTGTAGAATTTGTTAACCAATTGGAAAGCTTCAGAAGAAAAACTCTGTAGATAAAATGAGGAATTGGAAACCTCTGTAACAATCTTTGTTAAAAGTTTCCTGTAGAAAATATTTTGAATAAATAGATTGTGAAGTAAATTTTCTATTTTGGAAATTAAAATAAAAACCCTTTGGGATTTAATTAAATTTGTTGAGGTAAAATTGTGTATACTACTAAATTTCTCAATTACCTAATGAAAAACCATGTTGAAAGTAATTGTCTGATTTAAATATTTTATCTTTTATTTAATTGTGAATGTATATATATATATATACATTCATATATAAATTGAATTGTGAAAATATATGAGGAATCGCCATACAGGCGAAATTAGGGTATTAAAAAAAAATTGGATTAAAATTCTCGTCGTACGAATTCACAAGGAAATCGTAGTTTTTTTTTTAAATTGTCGTTTTTTCTTCTTCTTTTTTAAATGTATAAAATTTTTGTTGGGAGCCATAGGGGGGGCTACCCCCATAGGGGAGCCGGCTATGAGGGCAACGCTTGGCTCTGCCACCCACGGCCGAACCCTATGGGGAGGGCTGCGAAGGTAGCCCTACCCACAGTCGTGGCTGCGGTTAAAAAGGGCTACGAAAACCTTTATAAGATTTAGATTATTTTATGTTATATTTATATTTTGTTAATAATTAATATTTATATGATTTATAATTATAATATATAAGCTATATATAATATATATTATTAAGATAATATATGTTCTATATAAAACATATATATTGTATTTATATTTATATATTTATTAAATATTAGGAAATTTGTAAAAGAATTATTGTTATTAACAGGTTATTGAAATAAAACAGTTTATTAAATATTTAGATATAAATATTTTAATAATTATTTTATTATGTCAAGAGTAGTAAACACTTAATTAAATTGATTTCATGTGCTTATATTTAAATGAATGATAGTTTATGTTAATTAGTGTTGAAAAGTATAAATGAACATTTTATAATGAAATATAATAAGGAAAGAAATCAAAAATTTCATTATAATATATGTTTATGAAATTGGGTAAATTATAGATTTGGTTGTCATATTGAATGGAAGATGAATTAAGTTCCAGTTGATTAATTTCATACTTCAAGTTCTTGATTGATGGGATTTAGTAAATCCTAATAATAGATGTTTATTATCCCTGATTTGCTTTAAATTGTATTCTCTTTTATTGGGCAAATTGGGAATGTATTAGAAGTACAAGTCTTCCAGATAATTTTGTTTAATGTGAGAGTTGTTATTGTTTAAATACAATCCTTGAGTTAACTAGGGTAGTGCACATGGTTTTGCATGGTGTTTAGACACCTGGTTTTATGAACAAAGAATTGATGTCTGTTATGTTTGTTTGGTATTATATGTTGATTCCTGTGCACCTTGTTTACCTTAGTTAGTGAACTTAAATTCCTTGTGTTATTCTTAGGGGAATGGCTCTGTGTGAGGGCCGACACACAAAGAGGTGTTTGGGTAACTCATGTAGAGTTAGTTAATTAGTGAAAACTAAATCAACACATTAGGTATTCTAAAATATTTAACTGGATTAATTATGCCTCATTCATGGACTTAAGAGCTAGTTCAGTCTTGAATATCAGTCGAGAAGGCCTAGAATGGCAAGTCGATATATTTTTATTTTAAAAGATATTCAATTCCACAACAATTTGCATGAGGGGTCAGGTTTCATAAGAGGTTGTTAGGGTAACCCAATTTGGGGGCCGGTGTTAGGGTTAGAGATGGCAGATCTAAAAATTAAATTTACAGATTTAAATAATAAACAGAGAAACTAAAACATACACAGAATAAATCATAACACAAAGAATTTAACGTGGTTCACCCAATCTGGGCTACATCCACCAAACCGCAGCCATCCAATACTTTTATTATCCAGTGCAAAACCTATTACAATCTTGCGAATAATCACATTTCTCATCATACTGTAACCCCCATCCCAACCCCTTTTAACAAGCTTTTAGAAGCTTCCAAAATTAGGGTTTTACAAAGTCGGTTTTCTTTCTTTTTCAGAGATTTTTCATTTTTCGCTGACGACGTGAAAAAAATGGCAAAAAAAAATTTCTCGGGGGCTACGCCCCTGAACCCCGGCGAGGACGGGGGGCCAGGGTGTACAGTATACCATGGGCTATACAGTATAGCATGATCAGGACTCGCAACATACCAACAACCAGAACCTAGGAAGAAACACCAGGGTAACCTATGCAACATTGTGATGACACTCCACCTAAAATAATAGTAACCTTGTGAACTTAGCATATTTGATTATCCTAATTCTGGAAGCAATGTAACCAATAAGTTAAAGTATGTACTTGTATAGAGTTTCTATGGTTTGTACTTGTGTCTAGGGTTTGTAGGTTATGTCTAGGGAACCTTATTACTATCTCCTAGCACGGGGGGTGGACCTACACGTACCACATGGTTGGGTGGAACGTGCACCTTACTCCGTTGAGTCCCCAATTCTTATTCGTGCCAATGAGTACTTCATGGATGGAGAGCTCGTATGTGGATATATGTATTTCTTTAGTTGTATCATTGGAAATTTTATATTTGTATCACTCCTCAATTGTTAATGAGGTGAACATTTGTACTATGATGTAAACGTTATCTGACCTACCTCATTTGGAAAATAAGTATTGTAATGTTATTTCAAATACAATTTATGATAGAATATTTTATGTATATTATGCTTTCATTGATGAAATTTAAATGTTATACAATGTATGTTGTTTAAGTTATGTGAATTAAATACATGCAATGTTAAATACTTAAGTCATCTATGGGATTTTCAAGTAGTGTGTCGTCGCGTTACTTAGGTTCGAATGTTTGCAATTAGTTAAGTAAATGTTTATAAATTAAAAAAAAAATTATTACACTTTCGTAGACAATGCATCATTCTTTAGGTTACAAGACAGGGCATTACATGAGACTTGAAAAAGAAGCATGATCACTCAAGGAAGAAGAAGGTGGTTTGGTGAGCTATGGGCATTGGAGAAGGGGGCACATAGAGTGTGTCCAACTTGAGGTATAGAGTACACTTGGGATTGTCCTAGCTAGGGATTTTTCTTTGAGCAGGAATGGTGCAAATAAGCACACATTCTTGAATGTGAGTAGGCACAGTGTGAGTAGAGACTTACTATGTTCTTAAATGTAAGTTCTCCAAAATGTGCCATAGATATGAGGGCCAATACCATTAAAAGCTTCCTAGGGTGAGTGATTTTTCTAAGTTTTGTGATTCAGTTAAGTATTAAATTTACTATTATTCAAAGATATTTATAAGTATAAATAAATGAAATAGAGTTAATTTGATTAAATTCTTTAAAGATTTTATTTATTTATTTATTTATTATATTCATATAGTTGGATGGCAATTTATACATTAATGATGGTGTTCTTAATGTGCTTAAGTCTTCAATCGATTAATATTGATAAATAAACATTTTTTTTATTTATATCTAAATTATAGATATACTTAATAATCTCTAAAATTTTGATAATAATAAAAAACCCACTACCATATAAAATTATCTTTGATATATTAAATCTAATCAATTTATTGTTAAAAAAAATGGAAAGAAAATTGCACAGATTATACCATTGTTGAATAGCAATAATAAAAAATATTATATTTCTTCGGGTCATTTACAATGTGCATTGCAAATGCTTAAAAATCATTGCATTCCTATGAATTAAATTCCAGTGAAAAACCACCCAAATTCCCTTATTATTTTTAAATGGTGTCTTTGGTTTCCCCGGGTTTGGTGATGTAAGGTATTAGTCGTCTGTTGGGTGTGAAGTGGTATAGCCTTGACAAGGTGTCTAAAATATCTTGTAAATGGTATCTCCGGTCGCCCTGGATGGGCCAGATCAAAATTTTAAAGAGACTTCTGATCTATTAATAGAAACTTACCTTCTTACTGATAAGAAAAAAACCAAATCAAAAAATAATTTATTTAAAATTATTTCATTATAACCAAATCACAATAATCTTATAGACAAATCATAAAATATTTGAAAATAGCTATTATATATTTAATACTTCTATTAATAGATCAGAAGTCTCTTTAACATAAAGAAATAATAATAATAATAATAATAATAATAATCAAAAGTCATAACCCATCCTTTAAAAAAATACTGACCTACCTTACGCCTTTTGAAGCAACCACATTTAATATTAGTAGCTATGAAAGCCCACGCAAATAACATAAGACTCACCATCCCTTTCCTAATATAAAAGGAAATGAAAATATTAAATTGTATTGAATACAAGGGAGTTCAACCAATCCAACAATTGACATGGTCTTAGACAATTGGCTACGACACATAGTTTGTTCGACTACATGCCTCAGTATTCAAAGTGCCCATTGATGAAGAGGAAAGAAATTTAGATTAATATAAAAACTTTGGGATCTAAAAAAAAGATGATAAGTATATGTTAAATCAAAATGGAAGGTGATAAAGGATTGTGTATTTTGTAATATTTTTTTAATATATATTTGAAATGGTGAAAGTTATTGTGATAATTTAGTTGATCATATTGATGTGCTTCCCATGAAGATCCTCTTTGAATTTCTCTACTATAAAAACAACTTAACTAGTGTTGCAACAGTAGGATCATTATTCTTGAATAAGGGACAAAAGGTAGTGAGGCAATAGTGCAAGTTGTTGAATTAATAGATTTTGTAAAATGGCACAATTGTAGTCTTCAAGTTGATACTATTTAGGTATGTCAAACACATGAATGACTAAATAAGTCTATGTATATGTATATGTAATTAGTCTTTGTTCATATGATTTGAGTTGTTAATAAGAGTAATTGATGCATGAGAAACATTTTTCTTAATGTTTTAGCATGATTATATTGTTCTTATCAGTTTGATCATCTTAATCATATTGCTATATATATATATTTTTTATATTCTAATCATGAAGTCGATTAAGATATCGCTAAGAAATAAAATGATAAGTAAATAGAATTGAATAGGTGTTTATTTTTTTAACTAGAATGGACTAATAAGCCTCCAAAAGAGAGAAAGGAGAATGAAGGACTAAGAATCCTCCAAAACAATATCCCAAAAATAATAGAAACATGAAGAACATTGTTGAAGTACAAAGAAATTGTAGAAAACTATCGTATGATGACTACTATAGTGTTGGAATGAAGAATCTCCTCTAAAATAGATGATGATCAGGATCAAGAAGACAAGAATTTGCACAAGTGCCCCCAATGACACTACTCAAATTAAATGGAAAAAAAAGGCAAACATCTAGTAGTCATGGATATAGATGGCACATGAATTTGCATGAGTGGCCCCAATGACACTACTCAACCATGCAAGATGGAAGTTGAAAATAGAGGTAGCAATAGTTTGAAGAACATTGGTCAAGTGAAAAAAGGAAGATCGCCTCTAGAAATAGGAATCCAAGAGTGACCATATGGTAAATGCTCCATCTAACTAAAATCCATGGGTAACCAATCATTGCATCTACTTAGTACATAGGGACAAGAACTAGATGTACATAGATCACTCCAACAATTAACACCAATAGTAGGAAACCCCCATAATATAGAAACAGAGAGTCAAGATAGGTCCATTGAAATTGTGTGTTACCAAGAAGTGGATGAAGGAGAACCAAGAATGTTTGAATGTGCACAAAAGGGTACATGAAACTGAAAAAGGGTGTGTAAACAAAGCAAACACACACATCAGACAAGAATCACTATGATTCAATAATATTGTGGAAGGGAAACTCACTTAACAAAGGTGTGATGGAAAAACAAAAGGTCTATACAACCCCCCATGACACTTTATAACATAGTGCAAGTACAAAAGGCATGTAATAGGATGTGAAAAATCCCCAAAAAGTAAGTACAATAGTGGCACTTTATCTCAATGTTTCTACAAAAGAGAAAGTGCTTAAAAAATATGTCTACAATGCCCAAATAGGACAAAATTCTATAAATACATGTAGAACAACCTAAAACAAGTCATCCCACACAAACAAAAAGTTTTCAAGAGAAAAAATGTCCAACAAATTCACTAGAATGTGAAAACAAAAAAAAAAATTGAATAAAATGTACCTAGAGAAAATTTGGAAAAAGTGTATGGATAGATGTGAAGAGCCTTGAAAGACCTTTCCAACACCACTAGAATTATGAAAAATAGAAAAAACAGTCAAAATTTATGAGCTCAAGAGTGAAAACAACACATCTAACTTTGGTAGGTTGTAGAATGCACCAATAGGAAAAATTGGTGATGAGACCCACACCAATGAAAGTTGCATGGAACCATATTTCCAACTATATCTCATTCACCCAATTGTAATATCTTACGCCCAAGTTATGGCCAAAAGAAAAAAAAACTACTCCTTTAGGGCACAAAGGAGGCTTGGAGGGGGGCCTATTATTGTATATACCATTGACGTCAACATGACATCAATGGAATATTCCCCCATAAGAAAAAAAATATGAACCCTAGAAATAAAAATATGTCAATGTATTATTGGAAGAAATGAGAAATATTCCTCCAAATTACTTGAATATTCTTCAAAGATTCTCCCAATCAGAAAAAGGATGTTAGCTATTGGAAAATTTGAATGGTTGGTAGTAAGTTCAATGGGCATCAAAAAAAGGTTGTTCACTTGTTGGAGAGATCTAAAAAAATGTTGAAATAGTTGAAGGCCTGTCATTGGTCAGTGTAAGGTCATCAGACGGCCTACAAAGACAACCGATGATTGACCATATGACTTCAATTAGTTCCATCTATAGAACTTAGAGCTATATTTAACATTGAACACTTTATTTAGTGTTGAGTACTTTAAAGTTCTATTTTTTTCTTTTTGAAAAAAATTGTACAGGGTATAAGTCCCTATGGCAAAAACAATTGCCTCTTAGAATCCTGACAATGAAATTGGGTGAATTTTATATCAAAATTCATCTTTTTGGCTTCATGATCACAATAGTGAGGGCCTTTTTGTGCCAAAATTGTACCAAAAATCACCCAACTCTGAAATCTACAAAAAAATATAAAGATTCTAGATTTGAAGCCCTTGTAACCCTAGTTGAAGAAAATCTCAAATTTTGAGAAGGGGTTTTTTGAATCCACACTCTAATACCATGTTATTTTTATGAAAACACACAAGAAGCAATATTAAATATAAAATGAGAACACCTCCATGCACAAGAGTTTCAAATAATAATTCACTATTTCCTCAAAAAGAAAGAACTAATAGAATAAACCTCAAGAGTAATAATATAATGAAGGAGAGTGCTTATAAGAGAAAACCCTAAATTATAAAGGGATTAGATCATGACAAGTGTCTTCATCCTATGTGATGAGACAAAATGATCTAATAATAGCTCAAAACTAATAGAAGAAAAAGGCACTCCTAAGTTTTAGCTTATTTGGATGAAGTGAAATTAGACTAATAATCAATTAAAGATTAATTATGTATTAGCTAATGAATGATTACTTGAACATATTCTTGGACTTGCAATCCTTCTTTGTGTAACCTTTCTTTCCATAAGTCTAACATTTTACTTTAGACTTAAATATTTAGGCATATCCTTACCCTTATATTTTCTATCTCCACGTGTCTTTTTACCCTTATTCTCCTTAGACTTGCCTCTAACAACAAGGAAATTAGAAAACTTACCATTCATGGAATTTTCCACATTATTCACACTTAAAAAAATACCTATAATATTTTCTAGTTTCAATGATAACATTGTTGCTAATAGATATTATCAGTTTTTATCATGAATCTAGTAAGGAACAAAGTAATGTACAATGCATAATTTATCCTCTTCATCAATCATGAATCCTATTGATGCAAGTTGACTTATTATCATATTAAAGGTATTCAAATGATCAAATATTAATATTCCTTCCCTCATTTTAACAAATGTAACTTATTTTTTATAACATGTTTGTTAACTAGAGTCTTAGATTGATATAATGTGCATGTTTTCTTCTACAAGAAATTTATAATTTTTTCTTTAGACACACCTATTAACATATGACCCAATAGACATAACAAGATAGTACTTATTTCTTTCTTAAGTCTAATTTTAACTAGTCTTCATTAGACACGCATAATATTTTGGCTGAAGAAAATATCATAATCTACTAATTTCTCTCCTTCAAAAGATCCAACATCTTTAACTTTCACTATTCAAAGTCATGTCCATTGAATCTCTTAATTTTAGACCTCAACATGCTAGCTATAGATTTAATATTCTTATTTCTCAAAAAACCCTTCAAAATTTATTTTGTTTTTATTTATACACAAATTACAACAAACAAAACATTATAGGGTGTACTACTAGACTTGTTGGGGTTTGGACTCCCAATAAAGTAGTAAGCACCCAAACAACTTACACTTTTGTACCAAATTTTAGGGATTTGCACCCTTGTTGTAGATGACTATTAGACTATGATGAAGATAAATTAATATTATTATATTCAAATACCAGTCAAGAGCACTTGTAAGATATATCTAACATATATAAAATAAATTGAAATAATATACATCCAAAAGAATCTATGACTTTTAACATTTACATGGGAAACCCTTGTGGGAGAGGATGCACCACCTAAATACATTCACAATTATACTATTTAGAACCAAGAAATATTCACTACAATATAGTATTTCATAGAGTCTCAAATATACATCATACTTCTTTTGTAGTTGTTGTAATGTTACCCACTAGACAATATTCAATCCAACACTATTCTTAGAGTTTGTACAACTATTTAACTGTCTAACCATGGAACCTTCACACAAGATGATATATGTAGATGATCACATGTAAATGCAAATTATATATCCAACCAACATGTGTAATACCAAGATATATACATCTAATCTAATTAAAACATGACATTAGCATACTACACATATCACCAAGTATGATGCCTATACATGGAAAACTACCATACATATGTAGCCACTACCACATCTATGAATTAATAGTTATATACTTAACAATATTAGTATATATGTGCATGTAGTAGTAGCACCACTATCAATGCCTCACTTGTAGTAACAACACAAACATAACTTCACTTATGATTTCTTGTAGTACCCTTCCCCATATTTCAAAATATTCTCCTAAGCTCAAATTGTGTAGCATAAATCTAACTCTATTGTAAGTGCTCTTGCATCACTACATGCTTTTAGAAAACACCATTATTATATTTGATCATAATTTCTTCTTTCAAACGAATTAATGTTACTATCACAACACCACCACATATAAACCAACATGTATGTTGAATTGCATCACTTGCCACATCATTATTGCATATAAAAAACTATTTTTCACTAGTAGAATTTGGCAAATAAATGACTATGTGACTAAAAAATTTAGTCACAACAACTAAAGATGACTAAATTCTACTCATGTTTTGTAACACGACTATAAATGACTAATTTAATCATCACAAGTGACTAATTTGATTGTGGGGTAAAAAACACAACTAAATAATTAGTCACACAAATAAAAATTAGACAATATGATATAAAAGTGGATAATTAAAAAAAAAAAATCAAATTGAGGGAGTCGGTTGTATTACAATATAATATAATAATAATAATATATTATATTATAATACAATATAATATAATATAATATAATATAATATAATATATATAATATAATATAATATAATATAATATAATATATAATATAATATATAATATAATATATATATAATATATAATATAATATAATATAATATATATAATATAATATATAATATATATTATATTATATATTATTATATTATTATATATTATTATATAATATTATAATATAATATTTATACTTTAAGATAATATTATATTATATTATTATATTGTATAATAATATAATATAATAATTATATTATATTATATAATATTATAATATTATAATATATCCAATAATATTTATTGAAAGCCAGAGATTTGTGAACTAAAAATTATATATTTTGAATTCCATTTTGAAAATATGTTTTAGCGGGAAAAAAAAAAAAACCTATCGCCTGCCCTAATTTCATTTTGAAATTTAACATTCTCTAAAGCCCTAATCGAAACCCTATTTTTAATTAATGCAGCTCGCTGAATTGGAGAAGTGAAGAGGAAGAGTTTGGAGGAGCCGAAACTAGTAGCGGCAGGGGTCTTTCTCTCTTTCTTTCTTCTGCAACTGGTCCCTTGCATGAAACCATATGAATATACAAAGATTTGGGTTGGGGTATAGGTAGATGCGACCGGGCTCTAAGGGTCAAACCAGGCAAGGGATTCAAGAAATTCAACAATATGTGGGAAGTGCCTACTATTTGGTAGAAGAAAAATAGCTTCAAATAAGTTTGGAGGAGCTAAAACCAATAGCGGCGGGGGCTCTCTCTCACCTTCTCCATCTTAGTATCGGATACAGCTTGACTCTACAGGACAACGGGACCAAATTTTGAATGCCCACGGCTTGGGTGAAAAGTTGAAAATTAGCTTGGTTTGGTAATTTTTTTGGTAATTTCTACTACTAAAGGATGTCATAATGTTAAAACCCAAATGTGCTCATTATTACGATCTTGGCCATATTTTCATTTTAATAAACATACTCTAAAACCCTCATCAAAATTTTTGTTTTTAGGCTACAGCTCACCACATTGGAAGTGAATGGTCAATACCAACAAGGAAGTGGGGTTTGGGAGTTGGGAGGGCTACACCCCCTCCCCCTCCCCTTTTTTTCTTTTATTATTATTTTCTTTTCTTTTTTATAACGTTTTCTTCCACATACTGTGAGCAACAATAATGGAAAAC
The DNA here is from genome assembly GCA_007258455.2 of Sequoia sempervirens. NCBI lineage: Eukaryota > Viridiplantae > Streptophyta > Pinopsida > Cupressales > Cupressaceae > Sequoia > Sequoia sempervirens. The sequence continues at coordinate 100,830 of VDFB02270208.1, read as the reverse complement.
TGTAGTATAAATTTCTTTTCACTTTATTTATTGAGAATAAAGTAGTCTATTTGTATTCATTACTAGATATACATCATGCATATGTATGTAGACACCTAAAAATGGTCTGGAGAATCTAATTAATTGAATACGACTTATTTGATTAATTAATCTTAAATTCTTCTACTTAGTAAATAAATAGAAATATTTATTTATATTAAGTTCATTTATTAATTCTTCTATTTTTCTCGCCTAATTAAATAAACAAAATTAAAAACTTTGTTTTATTTAATTATTATCATTTTCATCATATTATTTCTCTCTTAATTAAATAAACAAAATTAAAAACTTTGTTTTATTTAATTGTTATCATTATTTCTTCTATCTTAAAATTAAATACACAATTTACATAATTTGTGATATTTAATTTCACATTTCTTCTTAATTAAAGATTGTTAAAAATCTTTTATTTAATTATCATTCTCCTTTTAATTTAATAAAACAAACCCTATAGTTTGATTTATTAAATTATTTATTCCTCTTTTTGCTAAATTTAAATAAATTAAAAATATTTAAATTTATGCATAAAATTGCACTATTCACTCACCAATAAAAATTTATTTCTCACCAATCAAATTAATGGCACTGCCATTCACGGGAAAAGCTTCAGGGACAAACCTGCAAAGAATTCTCTCAACAACCTTCCACCCACCTTCCCTCTTATCTTGCCTGGTGTTTTCATGGGGAGAAACCATTCTCCATGATCAGCTCCTTCTTCTCATCCCATGCCTTTGGATTCTCCAAAGGAAATCACAGCCCCTCATCCCGGTTTCCTGTGCAATTGTGCTGCCATGAAAGCTATAAATACAGCTCTTGGGCTACAAGAAAAGGATCCCAACTTATGCAATCTTACTATGCAGGTTTCCAAAGCATTCAAGCATCCAAACCATCCAACATTGAAGCATCCATCCAGCATCCATCAAGCAGCAATCAAGCATCCAGCATTTGCAGTCATGGCTGCCATTAGAATAGAATTTGCACATTTAGATTATATTAGAATAGAATAATTCATTTCTCATTCTCTAAGTGTCACTTTAATGGTTTAATTAGCTTACAAATCTGAGAGCTAAGTAGATTAGAGAAGTCTTTAGAGTTACAGAGCAATAGGATAAATTTATGTAGATTTTGTAGTTTAAATTAGTTTAAATTTCTTAATCTTAGATGCAATTATCTTATTTAGAAGCGTAGATGCATAGTTTAGCTTGTTTTCCCCCTTCTACCACTTACAATGTATATATATTTTTGTATTAACAAATACCAAAGGAGAAATTCCCATTTTTATTGAGATACTTTGCTTTGGTTGTGCAAAATCAACTACCTCTGTGGCCAAATAATATTAATGTTTTATTAAATCTCAGTCATAATTTTCATTTTAATAAACGTACTCTAAAACCCTCGTCAAAATCTTATTCTCTGGTTGCAGCTTGCCAAATTAGAGAGGTGAGCATGCCCTCTTTACTTTCATCTCACCATGACCAGTGAGATCTCTAGATAGGAAGTTGTCAAATCCTTCTTTTTCGAATCCTTCCAATCTTCTCTCAAGGGTTATCTAACTAGAATGGGAGGGCAGGGCTACTCTGAATTAGGTAATATATGCACCACAAATAATATAACTACATTTATTATATATTTCCATGTCTTTTCTCCCTTCAATGTTTGTAGCATTTGTATTGTATCTTGGATTTGTCTTCCATGGCAACCAAGAGTGTAGTGAAGGATGTATTTCTAGGATCTTTGGTTATGCAGTTGTATTTTGTTTGTAATTCCTTTGGTTATGCAACAAGCAGCTGATTGTATATTTTTTTTTTCATGCAATACAAAAAATGAATATCTATGACATTTGAAGTTTATATGCATAAAGTTGTTTGTTGATTGTATATTGTTTTTTTTCATGTTAATCCAATACAAAAAAACATTTGAATATCTATGATATTTGAAGTTTATATGCATAAATTTGTGAAGATTAATTAAGTTAGATTTGATTTATAACTTGAATCATTGATTCACTCAAATAAATGAGTACCATGACTAAAATAAATGAATACAATGACCAAATAGATGACTACAATGACTAAATATATGACAACCATGACTAAATATATGACTACCATGACTAAAATAAATCACTGCCATGACTAAATAAATGACCAGTTAACACCAATCAATTGGATGTACCATGACTAAATAAATGACCAATTAACAACAATCAATGACTAAATTAACGACTAAATATATTGCAAATTGATTGATCAAAACAACCAATAAATGACTAAAAATGGTTTAGTCATAAATTTGGTCACGTTATAAATGACTAGCAATAAACTACTAAAGTCACATGACCAAGCTAATGGTCACAAGACCAATATTTAGTAGTTTTTTTTCATTTATTTCTATTTTTGTACTAGTGCTTGTTGGACCATGTCATTTGTAACTTCAATGCATATTACTACATTGAATTATGTAGCCAAACTCTTCCTACAAGGACTCTCTACAAGTGAATATCACCCAAGTCCCAACAATCTTATGTTGCAAATTAGTTTCCACATTTTATTACAGGTTTACATACAATGGGGATCAATGCTCTTCAATGAGGGATTATTGATCAAGAAGGATTTGGGTCAATTAAGTATACCAAAAAACTTGGGTGTTACATGATGGTCTTTGTGATTTCATCAATAGGATTTTCATCCTAGTCAACACCTATGTTCGAAACTACAAGTCATAGCTCCATATCATTGTTACCACATAGCTCAATGAATTGTCATAAAAAGTGAGTAATTTTGACAACTATAATGGGAATATGAACCATCATGTTTTAATGATGCTTCATGCTCCTCCCTATTGTATAAATATGTACATAGTAATTCTCTCTCAGGATAGATATATGGTTGAACAATAAGGAGATATGCCACACTTTAATTTATGTATATTATATATACAACTAAGCATAATATAATCTTGTTGTTAGTTCTAATTGTCTATTATATGCTCTATTACTTAACTATTGTTTATATATTCTTGAATCTCTATCATAACTCAAAACTTCTAATCATATAACATAATTGAATCTCTTTGATTTGGTTATCCATTGGGATTTACACCTAGGCCCTAGATCACTTGATTGACATATTATTTATCCCTACTAAATTCAAATTGGGAAACTCTCCTATTTTTGGGTCTATATGGAAAGCATGGGAATTTATCAAGAACTTTATCAAGGGACTGAGGGCCTATCTAATTATGAGAAGATTGTTTATGAAGGAAAAACTATTTGGTGGAACCTATTTTATAAAGATAACCCTTTTCCCTCAGTTATGGATTTATCTACTATGGAGAGGGACTCTAAGGGAATCATTAATTTTGAGAATATTGTGAACAACCCAATGGTTTTATCCCATCAAAGTGGATGAAAGTTATGTATTTAATCTAACTAACAGTCAAAAATAATTTCACTATGGTTCATAATTCCTTGGTTAACATCTCCTTTAGCTTGAAGTTTTATGATGAGTAAGATAAGTGGGAAAGGATTCATTAGTTTGGAATTGTAAATTCACTTAGCCACAATCAAATATAAATTTATTAGTTAGTTATACTGAAGAGTTGATGGGTAAGCTTAATACCATATGATTAAATTATATCAGTTTTTGAGAACTAAAAGGTTTAAGATTATTTTTTCCTCATGTTTGGAACCTACAAATTCATTCTTTAGATGGTTGTTATTATTATTTTTAAAACTAATGTCAACAAGTGTCTATCTTGTGGTATGAATGAATCTATCAGTCATGTGTTTGGTATGCCTTTATATGCATGTAGTTGGGAATGATTCCTTCCTATTTGGGTTAGTCTATACAAAAAAGATAAGATTAACTAGTTTGATATTCACTTCGATTATATATGTCTTGTACTATGAAATTATCCAAGTTTTAAGCTAGATTAAATGGTTAATTTTATCTATTAAAGTATTCCAGTTCCTTCACAATGCAAGGAATAATTATTGTCTTAAATGTTAAAAACTCTCACTGAATTCTCAAGAGAACTCACCATTCACTTTATGTCCTTGTAGGTCTTCAGTAAAGTTAAAAGTAGTCAAGATGAAGTCAAAAACATTTTAATATATTTGATAGTGTTCATCAACAAGTTTGGGGACAAGTTGATAAAATGAAATTTATGTAACATAATAATGATCCCATAACACATGATGCTACCCAAGTTCCCCATGTCAAGTCTACAATAATCAAGGAAAATGATGATGCATGAAGTCTCCTAGTTCTTCATAATAGGGAAAAGGAAAAGAGGTTATTGTGGCTTAAGAAAATACTTTTACTAAAAATTTTAGTTCCCTAATTCCAACAAAAGGTGATACTCAAGGTGAAATATTTATGTTCCAAGTTTCAAGGCCACTTGGTGTTTATGGTGTGGAAGTCCCTATCGATTATAATTTTAATAATAGTAGAACTGGCAAAACAAGCCTCACCCCTATTAATTTGGTCAATATTACAAGTTATTCTTCTAGTAGTAAGTCAAACTCTCTCATGTCATATAAATATGGATAGACATGCTACGTGGTCTTCCCTAAATTGTTACCTTTTTTCTTAGGTGGTTTCTTTGATTTTATATATTATACTCCAAAAAATGTCATTTGGGATTGATACACACTATGTATATGAGACTAATAAGTATTTTGTGATTAATTTTTGGGTAATTCCCCATTTTTATCATATTGGAGCTTGATATTATGTTTTGCATGGGGTTGTTGGGCTCTCTATTTATTTTGCAACTTTATGTTTTTTAGGTGACTTGATATTGTTATTTTCTTATTGAGTCATATTTATAACCTTTTCCCAATATGTGACACACAAAAAACAAGGTATAATTAAAAAGGCTAAAATGAAAGAAAAGTCAATAAGGAAGCAAAAAAAACAAATATAAATTTTAGTTATATATGCCATGGTGATGTTCATGAATCATTGAAATAACTTTGGAGGGTTCAATTTACCTCCAAAGACTCACCATCATCCAAACATTAATTATCAATTTTTTCTACATTCATCCATTCTTGTTCTTTCTCTTTTCTTGTTTTTTCTATTGCATGTGTCTCTTCTTCGTACTCCTTCATGCAAGTCACAAACACAAGATTCACTAGTGTCATGTATTAAGTATTTTTCTTATGTATATTTATCGTTTCTTTTGTGGGAGGTAAGGTAGGAATTTGATGCAATACAATCTATTTTTTAGGTTTCCAAGTAGTCTTTTGGGAACAAAACTCAAGTATTTGTATTGCTTTTTTATTTTGTCTATTTTTTGTTCTTTCTTTGTATCATCATTTTCCAATCTTCCTATACATTGTATTTATAAATTTTTTTAGAAAATTGTGAATAAGGATGTTCTTTCTCTTTTCTTGTTTTTTCTACTGCATGTGTCTCTTCTTCGTACTCCTTCATGCAAGTCACAAACACAAGATTCACTAGTGTCATGTATTAAGTATTTTTCTTATGTATATTTCTCGTTTCTTTTGTGGGAGGAAAGGTAGGAATTTGATGCAATATAATCTCTTTTTTAGGTTTCCAAGTAGTCTTTTGGGAACAAAACTCAAGTATTTGTATTGCTTTTTTATTTTGTCTATTTTTTGTTCTTTCTTTGTATCATCATTTTCCAATCTTCCTATACATTGTATTTATAAATTTTTTTAGAACATTGTGAATAAGGATGTTCTTTCTCTTTTCTTGTTTTTTCTACTGCATGTGTCTCTTCTTTGTACTCCTTCATGCAAGTCACAAACACAAGATTCACTAGTGTCATGTATTAAGTATTTTTCTTATGTATATTTCTTATTTCTTTTGTGGGAGGAAAGGTAGGCATTTGATGCAATACAATCTATTTTTTAGGTTTCCAAGTAGTCTTTTGGGAACAAAACTCAAGTATTTGTAGTCCTTTTTTATTTTGTCTATTTTTTGTTCTTTCTTTGTATCATCATTTTTCAATCTTCCTATACATTGTATTTATAAATTTTTTTAGAACATTGTGAATAAGGATGCTCTTTCTCTTTTCTTGTTTTTTCTACTGCATGTGTCTCTTCTTCGTACTCCTTCATGCAAGTCACAAACACAAGATTCACTAGTGTCATTTATTAAGTATTTTTCTTATGTATATTTCTCATTTCTTTTGTGGGAGGAAAGGTAGGCATTTGATGCAATACAATCTCTTTTTTAGGTTTCCAAGTAGTCTTTTGGGAACAAAACTCAAGTATTTGTATTGCTTTTTTATTTTGTCTATTTTTTGTTCTTTCTTTGTATCATCATTTTCCAATCTTCCTATACATTGTTGTATTTATAAATTTTTTTAGAAAATTGTGAATAAGGATGGTTGTATCCCATCAAAGTAGATGAAATCTATGTATAATCTACCTATCACTCATTAAAATAATTTCATTATGGTTCATAATGTCTTGGGTAACATCTCCTTTAGCTTGAAGATTTATGATGAGTTAGATAAGTAGAAAAGGATTCATTAGTTTAAGATAACCCTCTGACCTTGGGTATGATATTAGGTCCCTCTCATAAGGTGCATCATCTAGTGTCTTCAAAAATGTGTATAATGGGATGATGCTAGCAATATATATTAGATTGAAATGAGTCATTTCAATTTTGACAATATTTTCTTTTATTTACAAATTTGACACATTTATGTAGAATAAAGGATATTTCTTTATATTGTTCAATCCAAGGTCTCCTATGTAAAACACAAAATCTAGTGGAAGATGGTATCACATGATATAAATTAGTAGTTCTTTAGGTCCAATTTTCAACTATAAAGTGATGCATCCAAATGTATTGAACATTAGGTTAGTCATCTTCAATGAAATCTCAAAATATGCATATTATTTATGTTTAATATTTCAATTGAATAACAACTCTTCGATTCAAATATTATATTAGCATGTTGGATCAATAAGAAACTTAGTACGTGATACACATCTCAAAGTACCTAATATATATAATGGACCATAAAAGAAAATTGTACAATATCTCCTCATCTAAAAGTGTAGACAATGGATAAATAGGAGGAGAGGAAAATATGGCATTAGTTTTAATAGATCTCACAAAATCATGTGTATATGATGCATATTTAGTTTTGATATCATTTGCAAGTGTATTATTATGTACGTCAACATTATGTGAAATATGTGGAAATTGAATTGTATGGATTTCTAATTAGCTATTTTTAGGTGCAACCAAAGGATCTCTATTGTCATTGGCACCTTCAACTTTGATCAAATTGTTATCTCTTAAACTTTTTACCTTATTTTTTAGGCCCATGAATGATGGAGTAGAATAACCCTTAAGCATATGGAAGTTACAATATGCTTGGTTATTAAATATCTAAGCAAGTGGCTTGTTTGGATCTAGTGGATGAATCAAAGGGAGTGTAATCAAGTTAGAACTTAGCAAGATTTGAAAAACATTATCCATCAACTCTTGAATCTTAGTAAAATTTGTAGTGAATTTGGTCCATATAAAGGACAGGTAGAAGTAGTAGAAATTTGGTTAATCTTTTCCTAAGTTGTATCATTACCCTTCAAAAAATGATTTTTTTTTTTTAAACTTGGAATGGTAAGATGATTGAAAGGATGACCCATATTTTAATGTCATATGCTATTTTTTGCCTCAATATTCTTTATATGTGTGCATATATCTCCAAGTGTCGAGAAGAAGGTCACTAAGTGTTTGAGTGTTCCCAAATCCAAGTATAGTGAGTAGAGGTACACAAGAGCTACATTTGGGGATGAAGAACCTTGATGACCATGTCAAGTAGAAGATGACACTAAACATAGTGATTCATTAGTCATAAGTAGGGTCTTGCTAAAGTTCTTAGATGATGATGAGTTGCAAAATTGTTTAGGTGTACTTAGCTCTAGGATTGATGAAGAAGAATAAAATTGTTGTCATTAGAATTTAACTCCCAAGATTAAAAGAAAATATTCTCTAACTTTGCTTCAAATTTAGCATATGATCTAGGTTTTTGTGTAGATTGAGTCTATGCTTGTAGATCACTTCCATGTTTGCAATTTTGTCCTCTATTGCACAATTATGATCTTGCAACTTGTGCACTTTTTTTGCCAATTTTGTTGATATTTTCTTTGCTAAAAAGATTGGTTGTGTTTAATAATAAATTTAGAGGGATGTTAGATCACTAGGATACAAGTTCTCTCACGTCAACCCCTAAAAATTATTATATTTACAATCATGCTAATGATTGATAGACAACAAGTGATCATGTAAATTTGTCCTAGATGATATCAAAGTAAATATTATTCTTTTAATGCAATAATTGAAGTATTCTTCTAATGGTTGCTCTTGAAAGCTCTAATGATCTAGGATGGGAGAGAATATCAAAGGATTATAAAATGAGTGTAATTGAATGTCTTTAAATATTGATACACAACAATAAATCACATAAAAATACATTTAATTAGCTCACAATAATTAGTGAAATGGGTAGTAGTCAATCAAATTTTAATTTTAGAAATTTGAAAGTCAAATCTACAAATATAAAATCAATCCTACACTTGCAAGAATAACCTAAGATAATAGAATGATGAAATCTATACAAAAATAACTACCTGAATTTTAAAATACAATAAATAAAATGTATAAAAAAATGTACAGAAATGAATAAGATGCCATTAAATATAAATTAAGAAGAAAAAAATACATAACAACATGTCATTCATTTATATGTAATTGTATTGGTACAAATACATAACTAAATAGGAATGGACTTGGGGTCTCCAAATTTCACCATTACGCCTACATAATTTAGGTGAGGTGTGTTCATTCCGTTACAAGTGGATTGATTGTCGAATTGTTTTTAAGGGTTGTATCTTTTATATAAGCCGGTTAGCTTTAAAGCATGAACATAATTCGACTTCTTCTTTCATATAATATTGGTCTCCCTATAGCGAAGAACGTATATTATGGTGTCAAACTTTTACTGCATATGATCGGGGATCAGAATGCAGGGCAGCCATCAACAGTGATGCCCTTAGCAGTAGGGCAGGTGGCTAAAGGGCAGTGCTCGCCATCGGTGCCCCACCAGGCCACGTTTTTATTCTCCAGCCCCAGTGTAAAGTACAACAATACTGCCATGAACGCCACCCCTGCATCCAGCGCCCCTGACAGCACATAGTTGTACCGCTGCCACCACGCCTTTCTGTAGCGAAAGATAAAGAAATTGAAAATAGTTCCCACGATGATCCATGATGTATAATTCACGCTAGTTGCTGGTGGCATCATAGCCGTCGATCCCAATAACACTGGCATGTTGATGAGAGGAATCCATGTCACATTTGGGAAGGTTTTATGCAACACCCAAACAATTATGGGAGCAATTAATCCCCCTAAAAAGAACCAGTTCAGCTGGGGATAAACTCCGAGCGTGCCAAATATTCTTCTAGGACCCACTAGACCCCATATGACCGAAGCATCAAAAAATACTCGATCACCTGGGCATGTCCACGGGCTGTCCGAAGGGAGGAGAGACTCTTGGCATATGTTCTCTATGGATTCCAACAACCACCATGCAACTGCCAGGTTCACCGTTCCAGCCACTACTGTGCCAATAAACTGCATTTTAACAGACAAGCGTATTAGGATGCCATCACTTCTAAAACCCATGCCCTGCAACTATTTGTTTGCCACTTGTCAGAAGAGATTAAAATATTTTGACTCTATTCAATGGTCATGGGGAATACTTCACTTATCCTATCCATGAGTAAAAAACCACGTCACTCAATTTGATGACGAGTTTTGACTCCATTACAGATAGGTCAAGAAAATCAGCTCCCATAGCATAGGAATGTAAAAGTGCCGTAGCTAGTCAATAATGTTTCACTTCATTTCACTTCCCTAATGGATGATGGTTTGAGAAGTGACCAGATTCGTTGGATCTACTATTTGGGTTTTTCCTTACATTATTTAGAGCTCATCATTGATGGATCCATGGCATTGAGCATGCCTTCGAATCAGGGTATGAGTAAAAACTAAATGATAAGGGCATGGCTATTTTATATATTAAAATATTGTTAGAAGACGTGTGGGGACGTAATGCAATTCTTGTTCTTATAATGGAGATTCCTTGTTGACTATGAAATTCCAAGCTGTAAAGCAGAGGGTATTACAGAAGATACCTGCACAAGAAACATGGAGCGAGGTGGGATTTTCATATAATGCCCCAGCTTGAAGTCTGACAAGAATGCAACCGCTTGACTCATACTCATGTACCCATAAACCTTAAAGCAAACATTCGCTATGGGCTTTCCAGGAAGAATGTATCCCATTATGTACTCCGTAATGATGTTCAGCCCCGGTGTCTGTACAGTAACTTGAATTAGGATCTTCCATGCATCGACAGAATATACAACAAATTAACAACCATAGCCATACTTCCTAAATATATTTCAGTTTTACCTGATTAGTGGTGGCTGTTATAACACTGATGGGTAAAGTGAAAAGGGATGCTAAAGCACAAGCCAGGATTAAACCCCACCATGGAAGCTGCACCTGTTCCTTGTAAAACTCACAAATTGCAAAGGAAACAACCAAAGTACCAGTCAGAAGCGCATAGAACCACCACTGTGGGATGTCTGCATACTTGCGCATCAATTTAGTATGGATATCAGGTGGACTGCTTCTAGATGCTGTGGCCCGTTGCCATATTTCCCTGAACAGAGTACATCAAAACAAACAAACATTGCTGTGTCAAAAATCGAAAGCAAAATATTGGGTACCCTTAAGACACAATCATCAAACCTCCTTAACAAAAACCTACCTTCCATAGAAAAGAGAAACATGGGTAATCGTGGAAGCTATGGTTGCAAAACCAAATCCATAGCTCAAAGCGAAAAACAGGCTCAAATGTATCTGCCCATTTTCCTCGTAGGCTGCGTGATCCAGCTCAAATCGGTTGTTCACAATAGCTGTAATATTGTAGTTCTGGCCTTGAGCATTAAATAAGTGTGAGCTAAAAATAGGGAAGTTCTTGGCGTTGTATGTATTAGTCCCCCAATAAGCCAGAGGCACAGCAAAGTATACCACCAGCAAATAGCCAACCAACACATTTACAATAGCAAAGAATGGAGAAATCAAAGGACTGAAGAGGAATGCTGCTATTGAACTCCAATCCAAAGCAAAGGCACCAAGTCCCAGCCCTCTCATTCCAGATCCAATCTGCTGTGCTGTGACTGAACGAGGCCAAATCCAACACACCCATGATACGCTCGACAAGGTCGAAAATAGATAACCAGGAAATACGTAATAACAAAAGCTGCAGGTCATTGCAATAAAGAAGAACTTCCCACGAGACATGCCCTTTCCATCGTGCTTCTCATGCAGTGCCCTGCCAACACAAAAGCAAGTGATGTGTAATCCCTTCTCCGCCAACAAGAAAAGGAAGTAAAGAATTTGTATCTATAAATGACATAACAGATCGATCGAGGCGATCTAAGAGTACAGCCCACTGAGAATGGACAAGAAGAACATCTCCAAAAACCTATGAAATAAAACAGAGTAAAAATTCTTCGCCCACCAGAGAACAGGGTAAAATAGTTTAGCTTTATGAGAAACTTTAGTCACACCACCATTACAAACATTGTCCACCAAGACAGAATCTTATAAAGAAAAACAAAGATTATTAGCAGAACAGCCTCAAATAATAAGACCCAGTAATTAACAGTTCGGAAACACAGGAAGAGCTTATGTAACTGGTAAGCGAATCTGACGAGATTATGAGAATATCTAGATCTTAATAGAAATCATCCCCCCGATTCAACAATAATTAATAACCTCATCAAGAAGTATGCAACAAACATTAACCTTCAACTACACAGAGCATGTCGGATATACCTGAAGAGAGAGACCTGAACCAGAGTAGAAGGCCACCACATATGTGCAGGCTCTACAACATACTTCCTAAGAAGCCCAGCCCATCCATATCCCAAAACCTGCATTGCACCAAGGACTATCAAAAACTATATGGCAAAATACACGAAAGAACTCAGAAATTTAAAGTAAATTACCTGTGTGGTGATGATGATCACCCAACTAGCCACAACCGAGATGTCTCTGCGGTAAAAGGCCTTGATGATATTGACAATCCCCACAGCGTAGGCAGATCCATTGCCAAACGCATAGCCTGCGTTTGCAAAGATCGTAATAAGAACATGCTCTTTCATATTGAAAGGGCCCGGATTCAACGAAACGTGACCCAGCAGAGGCACTCTATATTTTGTAGCAGGCAGAACAGAAGCCATGAATCGTCCAATGGGAAGAGCTGCTACCTGGACTGATATCTGTGTAACGACCAGAGGCTCCTTCCGGTACCCAAAGAATTGATTCAGAAACGACAGTGTTATGCACGACAGCAGCCCCAAAAACCACATCCGAAATGTCCATACTGGAATTGATGGATCATCGTGTGTGCTCACAGTGTAAGCCACTTCCTCCACTGGCGAATTCTCTTCTTTTTCTTTCTCGCCTTTCTCCACCTCCCCATTTCTTTCAATTTCCATCATCTTTTCTTTTTCTTTTTCTTTCCCTCTGCAGATGAGAAAGCTTGCTAATTGTCGCTCATTTATTACGTATTGGGGCGCAGTTCGTCTATAAATGAAGTTTGGAAGTAGACCGCCCACGGGATATGATTTCAGAGTCAAATGACAACTATTATAAACACCAACTTCTCTAAACCCGTTTCAGATCTGATAAACATACGAGCGCCGCAATTTAGTGTAAGAGCTAAAATAAAAATTGTAATGTCCACACGAGTTGGAATAGAGATAAATGTCGTGCAAGTTGAATGGGGATACTCCGTTTAGTCTCGTTGAGAAGATTTTTGGGGTAGGTAGATAAGCTTTTGAGTGGATGGGATAATTGTTCTAGCAATTCCTACGCGTCTTTTTAGAGGATTTTGTGAAAGCATCGACTGACTTAAAGTCGCTTCGCCAATAAGAGTGGGAGGTAAGCGGGAGTCACTATGGCCTATGTAGTCACTATGGCCTATGTAGGCAATTATGAATAGACATTGAATTGTCTATGTAGTCATCAGATTGCACATTTGATCATATATATTAATTTATTGAAAATCAAAATATAATGCATTTTTTTTATTTTCAATTAATTAGTAAATACAGTCAAATGTGCAGTCTGATGGTTTGGTAGACGTTGCCAATAATCATTACCCAAAATAAATAATTCATAGATTTTCAAGGAAATAAACACAAAGTAATATATCATTGTTGGAGTTAATTGTCATTGATGTCAAAAGATATTGCTATCAAAGAAAATCATTATCTAATAGTTGTCAAGGAAGGAAGGAAATGTCACGTAAAATTATCTCAATTAGACAAATTTTGGTGCCCACATTTGTGAAATCGCCCCATTTAAAATTGTCCATAATGATGTAATCACCCCTTTATTTTTTGGTTCCCTTGTTATGATAAAAATTAGGGTTAAATTTATTTCTTTGGTGAAGTCACCCCACTTTGGGGAAACAAATTAAAATAAATATATTATTTTTGAAAGGGGTTGACCCTTCTTGGAAGAGGCGCCTTCCTTCTAAGCAATCACCTCCCTTGGAAAAGGAGGGTAATAAAGGAAATGAATGGGCGAGGAGAAGAGCATGGATTTGAATTTAATATATTTCTAGTTGCAAGTAGATTTTTGAAGAGGGAAAAATATGTAAAAGAGATTGCAAGTATATATTTTAAGGGGAATCAAATAATCATCATCTATTGAAGGATGAATATTCAAGAAGAAGTTTTTGTTCATTTAGAGGTTGATGCCTCTCAATAGAAGAGATTGACATCTCTTGTTAAGTTGGTGCTTAGTAGTCGAGATTGGTGTCTCTATTGGGTTGGTGCAGGTACAAAGATTTTGTAAGAAGTATTTGATTTATTGTGGCTAGATTTGGATAGTAGATCTAAGCAATCCTTTTGTAGGTCCCTTTTCTTGATAGAGTCTTGTTGAGTTGTGTTTGTGTTATCCTTCCTTTCTCATGCATAATAAGTTGCATTATATTCATATATCATTGTTTTTCACATTTATATTCTAGGCGACTTGTTGCACTCCATTTACTTGGATTTGTTGCATTTCACCATGTTGCACTTTATTATCGTAATCCTATTGCTTGAATTTACACAATGTTGTTTTATCATATATTATTCTATTGAAGTTTGTTGGATTATTTTTTCATATTTTGCTTTGTGACATTGCCTTTCATGTCACCCAACATATTGTTGTATGTCAAGTTTTTTTGCATATGGTGGTCACATTCATGTGCAAGTTTGAACTTGAAAATATTAATTCTGTCAAAACTATTCAAAGTTTAAAAATTTTCAATTTTGTATTTCAACTTATTAACTTTACATAAATTAAATAAATCCTTCTAATGTTTTGTGAGGATTAATAATCTTATAAAATGATATTTATTTAAAATCATGTTTTCGATTAGGGGTTAAAAAAGAGTTTTGATGGGGCCTGTAATGCCCCGTCTTAATAACCTAAGAATGTTGCAATAGTGATAAAAGGTGTAATAATTTTTTTTTTTAAGTATTAATATTAAGTTAATTAATTGCATACATTCTTAGGTTAAGCGACGATACACTACTTTGAGTTTTCCAAAAGTGACTTAAGTATTTCGCATTGCTCATTTAATTAATAACATAAAGATAAACATTGCATAAGAATAAATTTCCATTCATGATAACATAATAAAATACAAACATGTTTCCATACATTGCATTGATATGATATTACAATACTCATCCATCTGATGAGGTAGTTCAAATAATAGTTACAATTACATTGTTCACCTCTTATACAATTGAGGGATGTTTTCAAATACAAGTTTACAATATACAATGATGAAATAAACATAAGATCCAAGTGCGAGCTCTCCATCCATGAAGCTCTCGATGCTATGATCAAACTGGGGACCCAACGGAGTAAGGTGCACGTTCCACCCAACCATGTGGTACCTGTAGGTCCACCCCCCGTGCTAGGAGATAGTAATAAGGTTACCTAGACCTAATCTACTAACCCTAGACACTAGTACAAACAATCTATTGGTTACATTGCTTCCAGATTTTGACAATTGATTTGAAATACAAACACAAGGTTTAACTGTTATTCTAGGTGGAGTGTCATCACAACAATGCAAAGGTTACCCTGGTGTTTCTTCCTAGGTTCTGGCCCCCAATCCTTGGGTTACCCTGGTAACCTCTTATGAAACCCGGCCCCTATTGCATACTGTTGCGGAATTGGTTGCCTCTTAAGGAAACGAGACACCGATTTTCCATTCCATGCCTTCTCAACTTATACTCAGGACTATGGTAGCTCAAGAGTTATAAGTGAGGCATGCATATCTTGTTAATAGTTTTTAAATCTAACTACTATGTCATTTAATTATCACTGACTTAGTTAACTATTTGTAAGTTACCCTGACACCACTTTGTGTGTCGGCCCTTACAAATAGCCACTCCCCTAAACATAACATGGACATCAAGGTTCTCTATCTAGGGCAAACAAAGTGCACATAAAGTTCAACACATGATACCAAAAATACCACAATAAATATCTCAATTTCTTTCACAACAATATAGTGCACTACCCTTGTTTATTCAAACATAAGAAACCATAGTAATTTTTACTTCCCAAGACACAAAAAAAAAAAAAAACTAAACTAAATCTGGAAGACTTAATAACACATAAGAATAAAATCCCATTTGCCCAAATACAAAAATTTAAAACACCTTTAAACTAATATATTTCTATTATTTGGATATACTAAATTCATATGTCACAGCTTGAAAACAACATACCTAAATTTAGTCTTAATCAAAAAAAACTATTTCCAATTCCATAACTATTTCATAAAATCAACTCTTCCAATTTTCTCATGCAATATTTTTTTAATATCAAAATTATTTTTCTAACTTTGAAATTTCACCAAATTTTTTTAATATCTATTTACATTCATAAAATCAAATAGACAAGTATAATATTATATATATATATATATAATTATAAGTTATATTGATAATGAAACATTAAGCACCATAATCGAATCTTAATACATAAAACGCATTAAAAACAAATCGCATTTTTTTTTACACAGTCTGTGTAAAGTAAAGTATTAAATTTAATTATCAAAAAACCCTACCATTATTCAATATGAAACTTCCAGAAATTAAATATATGTATTGAGACGAATTTTAATCTAGGAAATAATTATTTTCGTACAGCGAATTTGTAAGAACTTTTGCATTAAAATACACACAGCAATATTTTTTTAAAAATACAAAGATTAATAAATTTTCTACAGAATTTGAGAAAAATATCTTTGTACAAAATTATTCTTCTCTCAAATTTTCATTTATATTTCTATAGATTTCCCCAAAAATTCATTTTCTTTTTCACCAAATACAGAGAGGTACAATTTACAAGAAAATTTTTACAGGAAGATTTCAAGAAAATACAAGAATTTAACAATAAAGAAAATTCTTTTCAAAAGCATACAACATAAAGCACCAGGGAAATACCTGTCAATTGAAGATCTTGATTTTGGAGAGATTCTTGCCTGTAGAACGCAATCTTCCAAATCTTTCTTCAAAGTACCAAATCCAATGAAAGCTTTGACAAACCTCCAAGAATCCTTTGAAGGATCTTCCAATTCCGAAATCAACCAAAATAAAATAGAGAGATAACAACTTCTAAGAGGATTTCAAATTTTTTTTTACACAGTAAGAGAATTTTTGCCAGTATTCAGAAAATTTCCCCGTGAGGAAATTGAAAAACCCCGTGCAAAATCCCAGATCCACAATAACCTCTCCGTAACAAATTTTCTCAACAACCTCATAAAAACACTGGCACACTTGTCGAGAAGTGGTTATGAGAAATATCTTCTCCTCTTCTCGGCAATTTTGCCAATTCAATTTGCATGAAATTTTCAATTTATTTAATTTAAACTTTAAAAATCAATTTTCCAATTGCATGCAAATGTTTATTTATTTATTTATTTATTTTTAAAACTCAATTTTCAATTCACATGCATATTCTATTTTATTCTATTTTAATTTTAAATGCAATATAATTTACACACTTAATAATTTAATTTAATTATTTATTTATTTAATTAAAAATAGTTTAATCTTTTTAAGACCAACTATTTAACCAAATAAACAAATTAATGAGTTAAATTATTAAGTAAGTAAATTTCAACCACATTTAAACACTAATTAAATAACAATAATTAAAGCACAATAAACTAACATAAAAATTAACCAAATTTACCTTTTAAAAATGATTTAACCAACAGAAAATACAATACAACCTATGACTCAAAACTGAAAACACACAAAGTACTATGACCAGGATTGTAAACTAGGCTAGGGTAAACCAGACTACTATCCCCCTATCAACGTTTCCGTTGAGTCTTGACACGCTCAGAACTGATTACACAGGTGGAGTCAGTGTCATGTACCTGCAAATCTTGCAACCAAGCAAATAACGTGCATACATGTATATATATATATATATATAACATTAAACAGACACACTGTGCGGAGAAAATCACAGATATCACAGGGCACTCGCAAGCGAGTGATGCGATTATGTTCTCCACACCAATACACTTCACAGCAAACTGACAAAATAAATATTGTTAGTTCATCATAAGCATATACATAACAATAACAACTAAAAATAACATCTACGCTAAATCATATCATGTCTGAAAACAATAATCACCAAACAAGTATCATAATGTCACAGAATAATCCACCATCGCTCAAAACTAGTGATTAAAGTATCCAACAAAACATCATAGGTATAACAATATGAAAAAGTATCAACAAAAAGCATAAGCATAAATGGAGGGGTACTACATCCTCCCCCCTAGGATCAGGCTTGCTCCTGAAAGCCTGCGAATAGATAGGGATAAAGTTCCCTCATACGTGTCGCATCCTCCTAGGTAGCCAAAGCCTCATAGCTAGGATCCCATTGGACCCTCACCTGATCAACATCTCGACCCCTGAGACCGAGCATCTGGTGCTGAAGAATGGCCACGGGCTCCAAAGCCAGCTGCCCGTCCTCTACCTGTAATGCATTCCAATCAAGTACATGAGATATATCAGGATGATATGGTCTAAGTACTGACAGAAAAAACATCATGAATACGAGACAAACTGGGTGGTTTAAGGCGAGTCGATATGCCACGGGACCAATTCTCTCTAAAATCTCGAATGGTCCTACGAAACGAGGCGCAAGCTTAGAGCCTTTTCCATAACGGATTGGACTCTTTCGCGGTCGCACTCGAAGAAACACTCTATCACCAACAACGAACTTTCGATCGATCCTATGCGCATCGGCATATTTTTTTTGCCTATCCTAAGCTGCTATCAAATGTTCTCTAATACGGTCAACCTGTTGCTCCATGTCACGAAGCATCTCAGGTCCAAGTAATACTCTATCCTCTAGTCGATCCCAACTCAAAGGAGTTCGACAAGGACGATCGTATAATGCCTGAAATGGTGGCATTCCTATGGAACTCTGATATCTGTTGTTATAAGCGAATTCTACTAAGTACAAGTAATCCTCCCAACGTGATTGTTGGTCTATTACGTACATCCTAAGTATATCCTCTAATATTTGGTTAACTCTTTCAGTTTGACCATCAGTTTGAGGATGATAGGCTAAACTAAAGTTCAATTGTGTACCTAAAGCACGTTGTAACGAAGTCCATAAGGTTGAATTAAATACAAGATCTCTATCCGATATAATCCTACGAGGAATTCCATGCAATCTAACGATGTCCTCCATGAATATCCTAGCTACAGATGAAGCATTATATGATGATCGTACAGGTGAAAAGTGAGCTACTTTAGTCAAATAGTCAACAATTACCATAATGGCATCATGTCAACGTGATGACGTAGGTAACCCTACAATAAATTCAATGGATATAATATCCCATTTCCATTCGGGAATGAGATGTGGCTGCAATAATCCAGCAGGATGGTGATGCTCAGCTTTAACTCGCTGGCATTCAAGACATCTCGACACGTAGTCAGCAATATCACATTTCATACCAGGCCAGAAATACAATTACCGAAGATCAGCATGCATTTTCTTGACACCTGGATGAGCTGAATACGGAGCTCTATGAGCTTCAGTCATTATTAATGTACGAAGACTCTCTACATGAGGTACATAGATGCAACCTAAATGTCGTAATATACCATCCAATTCTAGGACATACCCTGCAAATCGACCTTCTAAAGGCCTACCCGATTCAATCTCTGACTTCACTTCCTGATATAATCTATCAGTAGGAAGTGCAGCTACTATTTGACCTCTCAAATCTATTTCAAGAGTAGTAGCAGAGATCTCATGTCGACGTCGGCTAAGAGCGTCAGCCACTACGTTCTCTTTGCCTTGAACATATTTTACTTCAAAATCGCACTCACACAAGAACTCCATCCACCGTCTTTTCCTAGCATTCAAGTTAGGTTGCGTAAAGATGTATTGCAGACTACGGTGATCAGTATGAAGTTCAAAGTGATGACCTAATAAGAAATGCCTCCATCGAACTAAAGCATGCACTACCGCAGCTAGTTCTAGGTCATGAGTAGGATAGTTTAATTCATGGTTCTTGAGTTTACGAGACTCATAAGCAACCACATGCCCATCTTGCATCAAAACTGCTCCCAAACCCTCTAAGGATGCATCCGCACATACTACGAATTCCTTAGTGGGATCAGGAACAATGAGTATAGGCGCATTAGTTAGCTTTTCTTTAAGAGTCTGAAAAGCCAACTGACACTGTTCTATCCAAACAAACTTCTTCCCTTTCCTTTGAAGAGAAGTAATAAGATGACCTATCCTAGAAAAACCCTCTACAAAACACCTATAATAGCTAGCTAGACCCATAAAACTATGAACTTCACCTACATTAGTAGGTGCGGGCCAATCAACTATAGCTTGGATCTTTGAAGGATCCACAACAATACCTTTACCGAATATCACATGTCCAAGGTATTTTATTTCAGATTGAAAGAAGTCACACTTCTTCAGGTTTGCATACAATTGATTTTATCTTAAACATTGCAATACTTGTCTCAAGTGTTCCTTCATGTTCCTCGAATAGACTAAAATGTCATCGAGAAATACTAGGACAAAGCGATCAAGGTATGTACGAAATACACCATTCATTAAACTCATAAATACTGAAGGTGCGTTCGTTAACCCAAATGGTACTACTGTGAATTCGTAGTGCCCATAACGAGTTCGAAAAGTAGTTTTATGAATGTCTGCTTCAGCTATTCGTAATTGGTGATAACCAGATTTCAAATCAATTTTAGAGAACACATTAGCTCCCTTAATTTGATCAAAAATATCATCAATTCTAGGCAAGGGATAACGATTCTTAATCGTAACCTTGTTCAATTGACAATAGTCAATGCACAACCTAAGAGATCTGTCCTTCTTCTTTACGAAGATAATAGGTGCTCCCCAAGGGGAAACACTTGGATGAATAAATCCCTTTTCTAAAAGTTCCTCTAACTGGATACGAAGTTCCTCTAACTCCTGAGTCGTCATTCTATAAGGAGCTCTTGATATAGGTTCAGCTCTAGGAACTAGGTCAACTCTAAAGTCTATATCCCTTTTCAGTGGCATTCCAGGAATGTCATCGGGAAATACATCTGCAAATTCCCTAAGAATAGGATGATCATCAAGAGATACCTCTTGACTCCCACCCTCATCTAAATTAGTAACTGTTGTTGCAAACAGTTGACATCCCTGGCGAAGACATCTCTTTAATTGCATAGCAAATATCATCCGCAAAGAGATAGGTCTTTGAATACCTACGATTTCCACTTTCACAACTAAATCATTAATGCAACTAACTATCTTAAGTCGACAGTCAATTATAGCATGATAAGATGCTAACCAATCCATACCTAACACTATATCGTACGATCCTAAGGGTGTAATATATAAATCTACTAAGGTAGTTAACGTACCTATTTTAAGTTCACAATCTTGTACTAAGTTTTCTACTGCTACTTTCACCCCTGAGGCGAATTCAACTTGCCATTTACCACCTTGCTTTACCACCACAAGACCACAACGGTCAACAATGGTCGGTGAAATAAAGGAGTCAGTGGCTCCAGAATCAAAAAGTATAGAAACACTAACACCATTTAACTTACCTGAAGTTTCGACCACCGTGTTCTGGTGATCGGCTTGGCGGTCATTAACCGCTGCATATACTGTATGTACACGTCCTGCATCACCCACTGTAGGCTCTGAAACTGTAGGTCGAGGCCCATAACCAGTAGAACCTCTCATCGGACACTGCCTAGCTATGTGCCCATGCTACCCACATGAATAACAACCTGTGCCTGTGCCTCTATTGTATCCTCTGCCACCCGAAGGTGCATTGGACTGCTAAAAACTACCCCTACTGACGGCAGACTGAGCACTCTACGCAGGATGATCCTGCCTATTGCACTTGTTGTGCCACCAGTTACGACCCTTTCTTGTTTGAGGACTGTTTTGTTGTTGAGGTTGAGGATTATTGTTCTTTTGAGGTGTTCTTTGTTGTTGTTACTGCCCACCCTTTGTGGGTGTCTATTGGTTCTTGGAAGAACCACCTGTCTGTGCCTATCCACCCCGTGGACTAAAACCTGCTGCAGGAGCACTCCCAATCTGCACTCCTGTGTGCCCACCTAAAGCCATAAAAAGGTTCTCCTCTACTATGCGAGCCTTCTCCACTGCGACTTCCATAGTCTTTGGCTCAAAGACTCGGACACCACCACTAATGCGGGCATTTAAGCCCCTAATAAAATGTTGTACTAGCATAGGCTCATCATTGCCAATACCAGCATACTGCTTGAGTTCATAGAACCTACGTTCGTATTGCTCTACAGAAAGAGCCAACTGACGTAGATCGTGGAACTTGTCATCCCTATGCTACCTCCAGTGTTCCGACAGGAACCGTGCTCTAAACCTCTCAAGAAACATCTCCCAAGACACAGAACCAATATCTATATGGAGCTTCTGCTCCTCTAAGCGCCACCATGTAGAGGCGAATCCTCTCAAGTGCATAATAGCGCATCTGGCACGAGTATTGCTATCGTAAGGGTGCATAGAAAAGAATCTACCCAAATCCAGTAGCCAAGTCTCTGCCTCTAATCCTCCTCTTGAACCATCAAAGGTAGGAGGACGTGCTCTCAGTAAATCCCTCATATGACCTGCGATGATAGCATCCTGATGTGCTATGTCCTCTACTCTCCTAGGGGATCTATCCCTCTCTCTCACAACCTCCTGCTCATCTACCTGTCTAGGTCCAAGACGAGCTAGGACCTCCTCTAAAAGTGGACGTATCTGAGAACCCTCTACTGCTGACTGTTGGGATTCTGTCCCTCATTTCTCTGACCCATCTGTTCTGCTTGGTCACTATGGTGAGGGCTAGGAGGGGGAGTAACAGGGATTGGCCCTCGGCCTCCACCTCAACCTCTACCCATGACCTCTTCCTCCTCGCCTAGGCATGTTCCTACACATAACAATTACGAGTCTTAGATACTATTCAACCAAGGTTATCAGTTGCGACACTCGTACTAGGTCAACCTAATGGGCTCTAGATTACCCAGCGTCCAGTGTTTGTAACCTTTCTGATACCAATGTAATGCCGTCTTAATAACCTAAGAATGTTGCAATAGTGATAAAAGGTGTAATAATTTTTTTTTTAAAGTATTAATATTAAGTTAATTAATTGCATACATTCTTAGGTTAAGCGACGATACACTACTTTGAGTTTTCCAAAAGTGACTTAAGTATTTCGCATTGCTCATTTAATTAATAACATAAAGATAAACATTGCATAAGAATAAATTTCCATTCATGATAACATAATAAAATACAAACATGTTTCCATACATTGCATTGATATGATATTACAATACTCATCCATCTGATGAGGTAGTTCAAATAATAGTTACAATTACATTGTTCACCTCTTATACAATTGAGGGATGTTTTCAAATACAAGTTTACAATATACAATGATGAAATAAACATAAGATCCAAGTGCGAGCTCTCCATCCATGAAGCTCTCGATGCTATGATCAAACTGGGGACCCAACGGAGTAAGGTGCATGTTCCACCCAACCATGTGGTACCCGTAGGTCCACCCCTTGTGCTAGGAGATAGTAATAAGGTTACCTAGACCTAATCTACTAACCCTAAACACTAGTACAAACAATCTATTGGTTACATTGCTTCCAGATTTTGACAATTGATTTGAAATACAAACACAAGGTTTAACTGTTATTCTAGGTGGAGTGTCATCACAACAATGTAAAGGTTACCCTGGTGTTTCTTCCTAGGTTCTGGCCCCCAATCCTTGGGTTACCCTGGTAACCTCTTACGAAACCCGGCCCCTATTGCATACTGTTGCGGAATCGATTGCCTCTTAAGGAAATGAGACACTGATTTTCCATTCCAGGCCTTCTCAACTTATACTTAGGACTATGGTAGCTCAAGAGTCATAAGTGAGGCATGCACATCTTGTTAATAGTTTTTAAATCTAACTACTAGGTCATTTAATTATCACTGACTTAGTTAACTATTTGTAAGTTACCCTGACACCACTTTGTTTGTCGGCCCTTACAAATAGCCACTCCCCTAAACATAACATGGACATCAAGGTTCTCTATCTAGGGCAAACAAAGTGCACATAAATTTCAACACATGATACCAAAAATACCACAATAAATATCTCAATTTCGTTCACAACAATACAGTGCACTACCCTTGTTTATTCAAACATAAGAAACCATAGTAATTTTTACTTCCCAAGACACAAAAAAAAACAACAAAACTAAATCTGGAAGACTTAATAACACATAAGAAAAAAATCCCATTTGCCCAAATACAAAAATTTAAAACACCTTTAAACTAATATATTTCTATTATTTGGATATACTAAATCCATATGTCATAGCTTGAAAACAACATACCTAAATTTAGTCTTAATCAAAAAAAACTATTTCCAATTCCATAACTATTTCATAAAATCAACTCTTCCAATTTTCTCATGCAATATTTTTTTTAATATCAAAATTATTTTTCTAACTTTGAAATTTCAAAAAAAAATTTAATATCTATTTACATTCATAAAATCAAATATACAAGTATAATATTATATCTATATATATATATATATATATATAATTATAAGTTATATTGATAATGAAACATTAAGCACCATAATCGAATCTTAATACATAAAACGCATTAAAAACAAATCGCATTTTTTTTACACAGTCTGTGTAAAGTAAAGTATTAAATTTAATTATCACATAACCCTACCATTATTCACAGTCCACCATATTCATGGAGTAGGCTATCTCCTGGCGGCCTACCCCGTAGGGCTCGGCTGCGAACGGCTGAGCCGAGCGCAGCCCTCAAGGGCGGCACCGGGCTCTGCCCCCGCCATCGTACCCCTGCGGGGTTGGCCGCGGATGGCTCCGCCCGCAGAGCTTCGGCTCTGAGACTTTAACAAAGTAAAACAAAAATAATAAATAAATTTTATATAGTTTAATTTTATACAGCGATTTCAATCATTTTTTTTTTTTACCAGATAAAATAAACAAAGACAAAATTCCACCATATAAATATATTCCAAAATTCGTCCGTACGGCGGATTAAAAGAAATATGAAACTTCCTGAAATTAAATATATGTATTGAGACGAATTTTAATCTAGGAAATAATTATTTCCGTACAGCGAATTTGTAAGAACTTTTACATTAAAATACACACAGTAATATTTTTTTTTAAATACAAAGATTAATAAATTTTCTACAGAATTTAAGAAAAATATCTTTGTACAGAATTATTCTTCTCTCAAATTTTCATTTATATCTATAGATTTCCCCAAAAATTCATTTTCTTTTTCACCAAATATAGAGAGGTACAATTTACAAGAAAATTTTTACAGGAAGATTTCAAGAAAATACAAGAATTTAACAATAAAGAAAATTCTTTTCAAAAGCATACAACATAAAGCACCAGGGAAATACCTGTCAATTGAAGATCTTGATTTTGGAGAGATTCTTGCCTGTAGAACGCAATCTTCCAAATCTTTCTTCAAAGTACCAAATCCAACGAAAGCTTTGACAAACCTCCAAGAATCCTTTGAAGGATCTTCCAATTCTGAAATCAACCAAAATAAAACAGAGAGATAACAACTTCTAAGAGGATTTCAAATTTATTTTTTTACACAGTAAGAGAATTTTTGCCAGTATTCAGAAAATTTCTTCGTGAGGAAATTGAAAAACCCCGTGCAAAATCCCAGATCCACAATAACCTCTCCATAACAAATTTTCTCAACAACCTCATAAAAGCATTGGCACACTTGTCGAGAAGTGGTTATGAGAAATATCTTCTCCTCTTCTCGGCAATTTTGCCAATTCAATTTGCATGAAATTTTCAATTTATTTAATTTAAACTTTAAAAATCAATTTTCCAATTGCATGCAAATGTTTATTTATTTATTTATTTATTTTTAAAACTCAATTTTCAATTCACATGCATATTCTATTTTATTCTATTTTAATTTTAAATGCAATATAATTTACACACTTAAGAATTTAATTTTATTTATTTATTTATTTAATTAAAAATAGTTTAATCTTTTTAAGACCAACTATTTAACCAAATAAACAAATTAATGAGTTAAATTATTAAGTAAATTTTAACCACATTTAAACACTAATTAAATAACAATAATTAAAGCACAATAAACTAACATAAAAATTAACCAAATTTACCTTTTAAAAATGATTTAACCAACAGAAAATACAATACAACCTATGACTCAAAACTGAAAACACACAAAGTACTATGACCAGGATTGTAAACTAGGCTAGGGTAAACCAGACTACTATCTCCCGATCAACGTTTCCGTTGAGTCTTGACACGCTCAGACCTGATTACACAGGTGGAGTCGGTGTCATGTACCTGCAAATCCTGCAACCAAGCAAATAACATGCATACATATACATATAAAACATTAAACAGACACACCGTGCGGAGAAAATCACAGATATCATAGGGCACTCGCAAGCGAGTGATGCGATTCTGTTCTCCACACCAATACACTTCACAGCAAACTGACAAAATAAATATTGTTAGTTCATCATAAGCATATACATAACAATAACAACTGAAAAATAGCATCTACGCTAAATCATATCATGTCTGAAAACAATAATCACCAAACAAGTATCATCATGTCATAGAATAATCCACCATCGCTCAAAACCAGTGATCAAAGTATCCAACAAAACATCATAGGTCTAACAGTATGAAAAAGTATCAACAGAAAGCATAAGCATAAACAGAGGGGTACTACAGGGCCCAAAACCTAGTACATAATGGTTTTGAAGGGAACCGTCAACCTAACAAAGAAGAGCAAGCTGCATAAAAAGAAAAATCACACACCAAAAGTAGCCGAACAACAATCTCTAAGAGATTAACATGACAACACATGCTACATAAAACATACAAGCATGGGCCCAAAGCCCAATTACAACTTAGTTTTATCTAGGACTAGAAACCCCTTTGACAAACTTAAACATCACCTGAAGTATCTAGGCGTTAGCAAACCAACCTCTCAGATCATTCAAATCTAAAGAATAGAGCTCATTGTGGTATAAACCACCTACAAGAAATCAGCTTCCCAACAACACAAACTCACCTAGTAACAGGATACCAACTCCATCTCCACCTCTAAAGGAGTGAGCTCCCCTCTATTGGAGAGGATGATACAATCAGCTAAACCACCACAACTATAAATCACCAACTCCCTCAACCTCCACCTCCATAGGAGGACCGCCCACCTCAATAGCAGCAACTGAGCAAGGTCCACCTCTATAGGACTTGGGGGGAAAGCCAACATAGTAACCAAGCGAGTGACCATAGCATCCTTCGGAAAGCCCTACACCAAGAACAAAACCATCTGGGGTCTATGATTAAAACTTGAGAACCACCCAGAAAAGAGAACAAGCCCAAAATATCCCAGAGCATGCACCGCAACTTGGTAAAACTTCAATAACAACCTCAAACCCAAATCAACCAACTCCATCACCAACATAAAAAGAACAGAAAACCCTTCTGAAGAAGGCATGATAGAGGCAACCCTAACCAAAGACAACAACTGGGGCAACTTATTTTAAATCATGTTAATATGATTGTATTCACAAATAAAAAATAAATTATTTTAATATACTCAAGTGAAAGATGAATTTTCTGGATTTAAAATGCTCCTTCGAATTCAAAACATAAAGTGCATATTTTAAGTTTAATTTTTGAAGTTGCAAATTTAATTTAAAAATTTTGATCTTTACTTTGTCTTTTTTGTAGGTGATTGTAAGTTGCCTTTCGAGCCCAAGTCTGAAAGGAAAAGGGTGAAATAGTTAATGATTTCCAAAATGCAATGACAGTTGCAATGTGAAAATGGTTTTTTAGTTCTTGGAATGTTACATTGTAAAAAGATTATTGAATCCTAGAACCCCACATACAAGTTGCAAATTACAAGTTGTTTCTTGAAACCTAAAATATATAATATATAAAGGCATATTGCAGGTTCTTTTCCCACCTCAAACCCTAGGAATGATAATGGTAGTTCAATGCCAATGTAGAAAATGGATTTGAAGTGGAAGGCGATATACGCTTTGAGGAAAATACATAACTATAGAGGTTCTCCCCTTTCACCATATCTTTTTACTCTTATGGTTGAAGGGCTTGGAAGGTTCTTTACGTAGATGAACATTGGGACTATTTAGGGTTGGCAAGTGGCAACATATATTGATTCTTATTCTCATCTTGAATTTGTAGATGATACTATATTAAAGGGTATTTCTTATATTTTTTACACAACCAATTTCAAGAAAGCTTTGGGTATATAGTTGATTGCTTTAGGTCAAAAAATTATCGAGGATAAGTCAAATATGTATTTTTCGATACTGCTTTAGACATTCAACAAATAATTATTTTTTATTTTGTGGTTTAGGACATGGTAGCTTCGTTTTGAGTATCTTGGAATTATGTTATTGAAATTGGTCTTTCTAATCGCCTCGACTAGAAGCAAATTCTAGACAAGTTCAAAATGAGGGTTAACCATTATACTTTCAAGTGGTTATCTTTTGCTAGTTGTCCTACCCTCCTTAAATCGATGCCACAAGCTCTTCCTATCTATAGATTTCTAGTGCTTTCTACTTCTAATTTCTTTTTAAAGGAATTTGTTTCCCTATCTTGAAAAAAAAATTGGACAAGGAATTTGGATTCTCATAAGCAGAATCTTATTAGTTGGGACTAAGTTTGTAGGCCTAAGAAAAATGGAGGTTTTGGTCTTAGGCATTTTGAGTTTAATAGTCAAGCCTTGGATGCTTAACTTTTTTAGAGATGGTGTTAACAAAAAAATTGGTCTTGGGCTCCAAGAATGAGTTTGGTTGAAAAAGGATCTATGATTTGGAATACTGCAAAAAAAAGGGAGCACCTATTTTTAATCAAGGATTTTTTGATTTTCAATTCAAGATGCAATTCTCTTTTTTAGGTATATTCTTGGCATATTTATCTTCCAATTCTCACTTCCTTTCCCCATCTTCTAACCTTGAGTACAACTTCTTTCAAAGTTGGCTGGTCTAAATTTTAAATTTCAAAATTTATCAAATGATGGGGAAAACTCACATTTATGCTATTGGGTGTGTGCAAGAAGTTGAGTCCACTTTTTGGCCAAAAAGTGGAAGTGTTTTATCTGATTTTCAGCATTTCACACATTTGACCTTAAAATTTGAAGCACTTACAGATGAAATCTTTAAAAAATTCACTAATCATAAAATGTAGTGCTCGGAGTCTAGTTTCCAAATATGTAATTTACTTCAATACCCAGATTGTACAAATAGAGTTTTAATAGGCATTTCTAAAAACCACTGCTTAAAAGTCATTTTTTTAACCATACCATGCACGTGTACGACATCCATATTTTGACTTAAATTATCTTATTTTTCTAAATCCTTTTGCAAAAAGTTTTATGACTCACTGAAGCTTGCTCTTGATTTTTTTTTAATTTTTTATTGAATATTTTTTTTTGTTAAATTTTTATTAGGCAGATTTGTCGTTTTGAAAAATTGTCATGTTGCATAAGATGTCATTTTTTTGAACCATACCATGCACGTGTACGACATCCATATTTTGACTTAAATTATCTTATTTTTCTAAATCCTTTTGCAAAAAGTTTTATGACTCACTGAAGCTTGCTCTTGATTTTTTTTTAATTTTTTATTGAATATTTTTTTTTGTTAAATTTTTATTAGGCAGATTTGTCGTTTTGAAAAATTGTCATGTACAACATGCATAAGATGACCTAAACTTATCATTTTCTGATTTTTTTTTTCAAATTGAAAAGAAATGTCTGAAGTTTGCTCTCATGCAATCCGTTTGTCAAAATGTTATGTTGATCAAAAGTTATTAAAATAGTAAAAAACTCTGATATTTAAAGTTTATGGACTAATTTTATTAGAAATTAATTGTAAAATAGAAAAAACAATTCAATTGCAAAAAAAATTACATATTTAGAATCTGCATTGTTTCATCTAAAATGGGTTTTAATTTCGTTAGAAAATTTTGCAAAAAAGGTCATCAGCCATATGTCCAAAGTCGGTATTTTTCTTTGACATTATTAGGGCCTTGAACTTGCAGGTCAAACCAGGTTGAAGGCCTAGGTTCGGACTTGCAATGCTTTTCCCGAACCAAAAACCTTGGCAAAAACCCACCCATGATGCAAAATAAAATTCAAATTTAAAAAAATGGGATCCCGATTATAAAACGGGATCCCGTTTATTAATAAACAGGATCCTGTACTATAATCAGGTCCCATTCCCATCCAACAGCATTCTGACCGTTGTAAATGGAACGGGATCCCATTTCATAAATCGAGATCCCGTTTCATAAATCAGGATCTTGTTTCATAAATCAGGATCTCGTTTCTTATAAATCAGGATCCCATTCTGTTTCCATTCGTTCGGAATCCTATGGGAAACGAGATCCTGATTTTTAGAAAGCGGGAT
Source organism: Sequoia sempervirens (assembly GCA_007258455.2). NCBI lineage: Eukaryota > Viridiplantae > Streptophyta > Pinopsida > Cupressales > Cupressaceae > Sequoia > Sequoia sempervirens. Next base: position 70,605 of record VDFB02270208.1, on the reverse strand, counting down.
CCCGTTTCATCTCAGGCTCAGGATCCTGAACTGTAACAGGATCCCAATTTTTAAAAATCAGGATCCCATTTATTTAAATTGGGATCTTGTTTCCTCAATGCCGATTTCAATTTTTTGGTTAAGGCAAAAAACTTCCACATTTTGTGGACTCAACTTTGTGCACTTACCCTATTAGAAGGAATTGAGCTATTGGCTAGTAGCAGATGGTTTGCATGATTGGGTTGCTCTTTGTTCTATTTTGGTAGATTGACCTTGTTGTTCTTTGGAGGAGGTTAATGTCCTTTCCTGAGGATCTTGTCCAAAGGGAGTTTATTTGTTGTCTCCTGGATATGAGCTCTTAGAACAAGAAAGAAATGGGTATGATATTTTTCCCTTGTGGCAAAACATATGGAATAATTACCGTTGATTGAAGCATAACTTCTTTATTTGGCTTCTTAGTCAAAATAAATGTCTCACTTGGGACAACATAAGAAAAAGAGGCTTCCAAGGTCCTTCCAAATGTGCTCTTTGTGCGGTTAGCAATGAATGTTTGTCTCATCTTTTTTGTAGTGTTCAATTTTTGAAGGTCGTTGGTGGTAGTGATGACAAAATTGGAATCAACCTTTTGTTCATGCTACTTTTCTAACTGAACTTTGGGCTAGCTTGGGGTGACCTCTTACTTTAGCCTCTATCTTGCTAGTTTCTTGGGATGTAGGTCATGTTTTCATTCTTGAAAAATTTGGCTAGAAAGAAATTGTTGGATCTTCTAAGGTTTTTAGAGTCTTATTGGTTATAATTGGTAAAAAGTTTTAGATTCAGTTATAGAAACTTTATTGGCTAAGTGCTCTATAGATGTAGTATTACGTCTTTCTAACAATTTGATTTTAACAAAGTTAGATTTGAGGCAATTGAATATTTCTACTAATCTTAGAATAAGGTGAATAGAGTTGGTAAATGGTCTTCTCTACCATTGAGATTTTTTAATATTAATACTAATGGTTATTCATGAGGCAACTTGAGTGTTGCAAGGATTGGTGGAGTTGGAAGAGAGTGCTAGGTCAATTCATTTATTTTTCTCTTTAGCTATGGGGATCAATACTAACAATCAAAAGGAGGCCTAGGGCATCTTAGTGGTAGTTGAGGAAGCTTGTGAACTGGGTTGGAAAAATGTTATTTGTTAGATGGATGCCATAATTTTGGTTTCCTTAATGAATAATGAGAATGTTTCAAAGTTTTCTTGGAGTTTGGCTTGTACATGGAACAATTTCATTTGTCAAGAAATTTTGATTCCATCTCTTTTATTCATGTTCCTAAAGAGTGGAATACTTTTGTTGTTTGTTTGACTAAATTAAAGTTTGATGTTGAACATAATTGGAATGTTATAGATTGAAATTCTCTGTCTTTAACTCGGTCTTTACAATTTCTAATGCTTTTTCAAAATGATTTGATTTGATGATTTATTTCTTTAGTTTTGTGACTACTTTTGAATATTATAAGTGATGGGTTTATAATAAACCTCTTTAAAAAAAATTTCTATAAGCTTTAATGACAGCTGTTGCTGTTGAAAAATCTTTATATAATTTTTTAGATTCGAAAATTAATAAAATTATTTCCAAAAATTAGAGGGGTGATCTCATTGCACATGATTTCCATTGCTAGTAAGTGAGCTTTAACTATTTGACAGAGTGATTTAACTGAACGTCACAAAAAAGATCTTTAAGATATTATTGTTGACAATGCTTTTAAACCCTCACATGGACAAAGCTCACCGACTGTTTGACAAAATGCCTCGAGAAAATGAAATATCACCTAGTTGGAATGGTAAACGCCATACACAGGATACGAACAAAATGGAAAAACATTCAAGCCAATGCAAGGGGCAGTTATGGATGCCCTCTGAGACTTATATTATGAAACTACAAAATGAGGCGAGTGGACCGTTTGACAGTCCAAAGGCAGTGTTGGGTTTCTAAGAGCTATTTACTATGCTGAAAACATCATAACTGAAAAAGGGTTGCAACGCTGTAGCACAGGCACAAAGCGCGAATTGTTTGACAAAATGACTTGAACGCTTGTGGTCTCATGACGCCATGACTACTGGAGATACACATGGTGGATATACTAAAAATACAATTACTACACAGGATACGAAGAATAAGATAAAATCAATAGGTACCCACTTTTTGGTAAGGCAACAATTCAGAAATCTTTCCAAATGTTAACGAAGCCATTCTTTATAAAATCTTATAAAGAATATGTTATTTCAGAATCAGGTTGATGGAAAAGAGGTCAAGATTACACAAGATGGAGATGCTATTAGCAGCTCTTGGAAAATTCACCATCAACATTTCACCATTGGAAAATTCACTGCCAAACAATTCATCACCATGACAAATTCATCTTGTGGAAAATTCACCACCAACAATTCATCACCGTGGATAATTCATCACATATACCATTAGAAAAATTGATTTATGATAATAAAAATGAAAGCATTTTTCAATTTATTTTATTTTATTCTAGTAAACCAGTTATACAACAATATCAGTCATCTCTATTATTAATGCAGTGAAAATTATTCTTTTGCAAAAAAAATCTCAATTTCTTTGAATTATATATTAAAAAATGTTAATGTGATAAATTATCCGCGGCGGTGAATTGCTGGTGGTGAATTTTCCATGAGATGAATTTTTCATGGTGGTGAATTGTTGACGGTGATGAATTTGTCATGGTGGCGAATTATTGGCAGTGAATTTTTGGCAATGAATTTTCTGGTGATGAATTTTCTTGAAGCCGCTATTAGCAAGTGGGAGATAAGAAGTGGTAAGGCTTGTTCTTGGATACTTTTGAATTTGATTGATAATGTGATTTTATGTGTCTATTCAAGTCAATTACAACAAAGGAAGCTTAGGATCCATTGAATCAAGCCAATCTAAATTTGTAGAATGTAACGTCACTACTCTAAGAATAAGTAATAATGAATAATGCATGATTGAATGTGAAGTCTTACACAACATTGTTTTCAATAGAATATAAGGAGAAGATGAAAAATAAAATAGAAAAATGTCTCAAAGTTCTTCTAAGAATAGTCAAAGCATAAAGGAGTAAAAGAAGCTTAGAAAATGCTTCCATTAAGGTTCCCAAGGGAATTTGAAGAAGTAATGTAATGAAAGGTTTGCAAGGATTAAAGAGGTAAATAAGAAGGAACCATAGGCTAATGAGGATCCATGTGGTGAGAAAGAAATTATTTGTATTGATTACATCCATAAGCTGGTAGTCTAGGAATTGTAAGTTGTTAGGAATAACACAACATATAATAGTTAAAATAGGCTGGTTCACAAGCTATAATGAGATTCTCTAGTGTTATAATTTTATTTTCGGTGATAAAAATAGGCAAGACATGATTACAATAGAGAAATTTTCATTAAAAAATATTGGTGGTGCATAATAAGAAGTATATAATTTTAGTTAGACATGTCAGAGGCGTTCAAGAAATCCAAAAGCTTAATTAATTTAAAATAGTAAAAGAGACCATTTAAGTGGCTAAGTTGTGATAATAGGCATGGATATATCCCTAATATTATGAAGAGTCTATATCCAAATAAGTTATAATGCTAGAGTATAATGTCCCTTACTCCACACAAAATAATTAAATAATAGAAAGGGAACGTTGTTATTTTTTTGAGAGAAAATGGTACATGCTTAAGTCTAGTAGGTTGTCAAATCTCTTTTTCATTAATTTGATGTTTAAAATAGAAATTACCCACTACTGCATTACATAAGAAGACTTCCCAATTTTGAAATGAAACCGAGTCGAATATTCGACACATGATAATTTCCAATTGTCTAGAATATATACATATAAGATTTTTCATTTTTTTAATGAATGCCAAAATAAATAAGTATATATTAATTAAGAACAATTAAATTCGAAAGCATATTTATTATATGATCTTTTAGCACAGAAGGTCTAATACATAGATATTATGTCATTTTTTATGAAATTTCAATCATACACAAGCCAATGGAAGTGAATAATGTGAAAGTAACACATATATAGGTCAATTCTTTATTATGAATGTAAGGAAGATTTTGAGAAAGGTGATTCTAATTTAGAATCTTGAACTAAAAATACGAGGGAAGGAGAAATTGGTATACAAGTTAAGGAAGAATTTATATGGGTTAGAGTATCATCAAAACCATGGTAAGAAATATTTGATAGATTTATTGATGTAAAATAATTCAATTCTAGGATAAATTGTATGTCATCAAAAATAAAATGTTTAGTTTTTAATTTTTATTTATTTTTCAGTTGTTTTTTGGTTGTTATTTGTTTACTTTTTCGAAGATTGTTATAAGAATTGTGTATGTTTATTATATGTTTAAGATCACTTTTTAGTTATGTTATAGACCTTCTTCAAATTGCTATAGTCCTAAATGAAGTTGTTACTAGATGGTTTATTTTGAAAGTGGTTTTCTTTAGAAATAATCATTAAGATAAACATTAGCTAGTTGGATAATGTGATTATTATTGCTTTGTACAATATAATCATTTTTGAAGGATGTATTGTGAAGTCTTACAAATTTTTAGTTATTATCATTGATAGAAAAAAAGTATTTATATCTTTGCTATTTTTGGTTCTTTTGGTTTTATTTTTTCTATAAATTTGTTATTGCTTTAGGCATCTACTCATTATTCAAACATATTCAATCATTTTTGGTAGATTTTTGTACAACTAACAACTAAATGGGAATCATTCTTTTGTTTTTTCTTCTCTTTTGGGTAGCTAGTTTTCTTTCTTATCATGACTAATTAATTTCTTCTTGTAGTGATTTTTTTTTTAATTTCATGACGTGTCTTCCTTGCTCCACAATTTTATTATTATTATTTTAGATATTTTCCTATTTTTATAGGTTTCCTTCTTCAATGGTGCTACTTGTTGTACCTTAGTGATTGATTGTTCCATTTGCTACAATAGATCTTTGGATTGATCCATTTTCTACAATAGATCTTTGGATTGTTTTTTGTCTATGGCGTATCTTTTATCTCTATATATCTAATATTATATATTATAGAGAAATTTATTTGACCTTTTTTATATAGCAATGCAAGATTCTAACATTTAATTTGTTGATTCTTACAATTAGTGGTCTATTACAACCTTAGGCCATCTAGTTAATTTCACTCTTGAATATAAATAGATTTTAAAAGTTTCTTAGATAAAGTAGTGGCTATTAGATCTTATTATATGTTTTTTAATAAGAAAAATCTCTATTTTAAGGCTATCCATGAAAGACAATTGAATCTCCATTACATAGTGAGAACAAAAGGAAAATGATGCAAAGCAGGGGAAGACATTAACAAAACTTGGTTGTCTCGCACACACACTTCTTACAAAGTTTCATTGAAATCAAGGCCAACAATTATCTTAGTACACCTTGTCACCATTAACAACCTAGCCTAGTGGGCATCCAAGGAAGAAAACTCATCAACAAGGGAAGAACAGCCCAAAACAGTGGGGAAGAAATGTTTTAATACCCTCCAACACATTTAACAACTCACAAACATTCCTAAACCAACCAATCTCTCCAAACAGTCACTAGGCATCAACTTGGGCAACATAGACACATGGCCAACAAGCACTATCACTCAAATGATACAAGAAACAACTGGTCCATTTCATCCTTGGTCTACACAAACTCCAAATAACATGGAATGATGTTCTACACCCAAACAATATCAAACAATTCACAGGTTTGTCAAACCCTAGGTTGGGTGGATATTCTACGACTGTTCCCATATGAAAATGAGCAAAATGTCAACTAGATCTTCCATTCACACTCCAAAATTGAAGGGGATGTATGTGGCATCAAGATAGAAATTTCCACAAGGTTATAGCATTTTCCCATAGTGGAAACTCTGCCCTTTACATTTTCTTTAGTGACTGGAAACCCTGGGTAGGGTTTGTAACAGTTTTTTACAAAAATGGCAATATCTCCTTCAAAACACAATGGATTTTAGTCAAACAAAAATAATTGAAAAGATGAATAACCCCTGTAACTTCCCCAATCAGCCTTCAGACTGTACTAGCAAGTACAAGTCTGTATAGCGTGACAAAACAGTCAATTTTGCAAGAAAAAACATAGTTTGAGAGTGCAAAATTGAAGTTTCTTTATTCAAATCCTACAAACCTTTTGTCTCATGTTTATAACACATATTTATGCTTTTACAACCATTTCCATACCCCCAACTAAACCACAACTGATTTGTAACAAATATGAAAAAGTTGTCATTACAACATTGACAACAATTAGCGACTTTTACATCTTTTTACATATTTTCCCTACATTATGTACCTAATGACCCAAAATGGACCTAGATTTACATATAATGGTATTAAAGGAGCTTATTTACATGAATCAAGCAAAAAAAAGAAAAAAAAAACTCAAAGTGCATCAAGGTGTCTCAAGGTACCCCTGCACCATACTCCCCAAAGAGAAGAAATTCAAGCCCCACTTGAATTGAGGCCTGCAACAATATATCCATGTTTGAGAATGTATCCTTCATCCATCCATGTCACATCTTCAATGGGAAGACCCTTCCACTTGACCAAATATTGCATATATGCCTTGTTCCTTGTCTTCTTGAGTTCTTTGGTATCAATGATACACTCCAACTCCATAGGCTTGCTTGGTGGAATATCTTGAACCCATTCAGCATTTGGAAATGAAGATTAACCTACTCCATCACCTGTGACAACATCCCCTTTGAAAGGGTGCAAATAAGAAACATTAAATATGGGATAAATACCAACACCTGGGGGTAGCTCAATTTCATCAGCATTGTTAGCAAATTTGTGCACAATCTTGCAAGGCCCTATCTTTTTCATCTGCAACTTGGAGTGTTGACCCTTTGGAAATCTATTTTTCTAAGATGGGCTAAAATCAAATCACCAATTGTGAATTCAACCTCTCTCCTTTTCATATCATCCCTTTGTTTATACTTTTCAACACTACTTTGAAGTTGTTTCCTAACTTTTTGATGGATCTCCTTCATTGCCACAAAAAAAAAAATTATCCTTTACCACTTGGCCTATCCATTCCACTAATACCTCTCAATTCAATACCCCTCTAGGATGTAAACCATAAACTACTTCAAAAGGACTCTTTCCAATACTCTTGTTCATAGAATCATTGTAGGCAAATTATGTCTGAGGCAAGACAAGATCGGGCATTAAGTAAAATGTTCTTTGGAGAGGAATCTTAAGAGGTTTCCCAAGATTTTATTAACCACCTCAGTCTTCCCATCAGTTTGGGGATGATAGGAAGAACTGAAACTAAGGTTGGTGCCTAGTTTCTTCCACAATGTCCTCCAAAAATTCCCAATGAACTTACTATCTCTGTCTGAAACTATACTGAGAGGAAAACCATGAATTATTACCACTTCCTTGAAGAAAATACCTAAAATATATTATGCACCATTGGTGATTTTACAAGGTATGAAATGGGCCATCTTTGAGAACCGGTCAACCACAATAAAGACTGAGTCAAAACCTCTTTGTGTTCTTGGCAACCCCATTACAAAATCCATGCTAATTGACTCCCAAGTCCTATGAGGGATGGGAAGAGGTTGATACAACATGCATTGGTGCTACTTCCCTTTTCTCTTTGACAAATAGTGCATCTTTCAACAAACTTTCTTACATCAGATTGCATTTTAGGCCAAAAATAGTGCCTTCTTAACTACTCCAAGGTCTTATTGAGGCCAAAATGACCTGCAAGACTACCACAATTCTTTTCCTTTACAAAATTGTCTCTCATTAAAAACTTAGGTACATAAAGTTGTGCCCCTTTGAATAGAAAACCATCTTGAATCAGAAAATCCAACCATTTTCCATTGGTGTTGTTGTGACGCTACAAGCAAAAGTCATATATCTCCTTAAAATTTGTATCATCAGCATACATACCCTTTAATGATTCAACTCCCACAATTTTCAATTGAATTTATTGCACCATAAGAGCTCTCCTACTTAGGGCATCTACCACTTTGTTTGACTATCCCTTCTTATGCTTGATGGTGAAAGTGAAACCTTGCAAGAACTCTACCCATTTGGCATGCCTGTGACTATGTTTCTCTTGGGTGTTTAGGAATTGGAGAGCATGGTTATCAGTAAACACTATAAACTCCTTTGGAAGTAGATAATTCATTCATTTTTTCAAAGATTGCACCATAGCATACATTTATAGGTCATAGGAAGAGTATTTCTTTTTGGCATCATTCAATTTTTTACTAAAGAAAGTAATGGGTATATTCTCTTGACTCAATATAGTAGCTATATCATAGCCACTAGCATCACTCAATGGAAAAGACCTTATTAAAATATGGTAAAGCCAATCTAGGTTGCTCTGCTACTCTTTTCTTTAAATACTGAAAACTCTTTTCAGCCTCCTCAATCCAGAAAAACTTTTTCCTCCTATCTCCCTTTATGGTGTCTATTATCGATGCACATACATGACTAAATCTCCTAATGAATTTCCTATGAAAGCTTGCTAAGCCATGAAAACACCTTACCCCAGCAACTAACTTTGGAGAAGGCCAATTCAAAATTGCTAAACAACTTTGCTAGGATCCATTATCAATGTGCCCTTTGTGATCACAAACCCAAGATATAGTAGATTTTTCTTTAGAAACTCATTTCTTAGATTAATCATTAGTTTCTCTACATTCAACCTTCTTAATACCAAATCCAAATGATGTAAGTGCTCTTCTTTACTAGAATTGAAAACAAGAATTTCATCAAGATAAACCACTACAAACTTACCAATGAAAGGTTTGATAACTTCATTCATGAGTCTCATGAAAGTACTTGGTGCATTGGAGAGACCAAAAGGAATTATCAGTCATTCATAGAGCCCTTCATTTATTTTAAATGTTGTCTTACATTCATCACCTTGCCTAATTCTGATTTGGTGATACCCACTCTTAAGATCTATCTTGGAAAAGTAGCTTGCTCCACTTAGAAAATCCATCAAATCTTCAATCCTTGGAATTGGGAACCTATACATGATTGTGATCTTATTTATGGCTCTTGAATCAGTGCACATCTTCTAATCTCCTCCCTTCTTTGGTACTACGACAGTGGGAACCATGCGGGGACTAAGACTTTCTCTTATCATCCCTTTATCAAGCAACTCCTGCACTTGCTTCTCGATCTCTTCATTATGTTGTGGTGTCATTTTATATGCAGCTTTATAAGGAAAGGGTGATCCCACAAAGCTGGTTTACAATTTTTTGGAGATTCTATTTTTTGCTGAAATCACATATTTTTAGAAAATATAATGATTTAAGCCTTAAAATTTTCCATTTAAATCATTCCAATTAAAGAGTGTTTGATCAAACTACCTTAGATCAAACCCACTTGGACAGAACCCCGCTAGTTTTAAACCATACCTATAACTGAGTCTCCTTTACACCTATCAAAATGTTGATAAAAACCACTTTTGATTTACCTTTTGGGGGATCATATGAATTCATTTAAAATTTATTTTTTGTAATCATGTAGTCCTTATTATAAGCTTCCCAAAAAGTATAATTTTAAATAAATTTAATTTTATTATTATATTTATTTTTTTATTTCTTATGAATGTAGGTTTCTCACTGAAAATCAAGCTCTCTATTCTACAAATGTGGGAAAATAGAAGATTATAAAAAAAAATTGAAAAATATGAGTGCACTAGATATTGAAGTCCTTGATCCAACAAAAAAAAAATGAATTTTGATACATACAAAATAAGTTGTGTTATACAGTCCACCTATGTCTAAATTGTAATTGGTTTGACTTCAAAACTTGATTAAGGAAAAAATATTCAATAAAACACTACAACACCAATTGGAAGCACTAGATATCAGAGTTACAAATCTAAATTTGAAAAAAATAGAATTTTATCCTTCATGGAAAAAAATTTGTGTTATATGGTGAGTGTCACTCCTTAAAAATGGTGTTTATTGAAAAAAAATAGTTTTCAAAGGAGATGGAAAATGAAGTGCAAACTGATTCCAAAAAAATTGAAAAAAATATATTTAGAATTTACAGACAAAATGTCACAAATCACTAGTTTGCATCATCTTCAAATCCCTCACAGTTTAGCTACTATAGGTGCTCGAAAGTGAAGATTTAGTTAGAAAAAATCAGTTCAGTGTCCAATTTGGCCAAAAATTGTAAACTAGTATTGTGGGATCACCCAAAAACTAGGCCTTGGTATGAAGTCAATATGATGACTTATATCCCCAATTAGAGGCCTGTTTATTGAGTAAATCATGAATCTCCAAAGGAAAATCATTGATCTTTATTGTTGTCACAACAAATTTAGGTTTGACTATGATTGCAAAGCCCATTTGTTCATCTTCCATGGTCTTGATGAACTCTTTCTCTCCTACAATCATCACACTGTATCCCAATTGTTTATCTTGGCTTTCATCCTTCAAAGGTGTCTAAGTGTAAGAGACCTCATCCTTCTCTATGACATAGCTTTTTTTCCTACCATCAAGGACTGCCCTACTATCATATTGCCATGGTCTACCTAGCAGCATATGGAAAACATCTTGTAAGAGAGGGTGACCAACCATATCAAGGCCCTAGGTCAAGGAGACCTGAGAGCAGAGGATTTCCCTAGCTTACCTCAATTTAAATGGATGTTTTGGGAATAAGGATCGAGAATGATGAGGACTATAAGGTGCCTCAACCACTTTACATATCTAAACGTTAGTTTACGCTAGGCGAACTAGTTTTTGGAGTTGGTACCGTGCCTCAGTAGATCTCTTTCCAAGGACGGTAGCACAATTATGGGATGTCAATGCGGCATGCTGGTGTATCTCGAGCACGTTGGCATCCATGCAACCATAAAATAATGAACACAATATGAACTACTCAAAAACTAACTAATCGGCCTAGCTAGCTGATTTCGATGAGAAAAACATAATAATAAGGTAGGAAAAATACAAACAAAAATGATAAAGCAAATAGATAAAGGCTAAAGTAATCAAAATAATCTCACAAAAATGCACATGCACTAGCTAGCTCCACAAGCTCTTTCACCTACACACAAGAAAGAGGGGAAAATTATTGGGGTTGTATAGGAGCCTTCCTTAGTCAGACCCCTATTTTGGTGTTTCCACCTCCACAGAAAACTAGATAGCAATGAGAGAGAAGTATATGATAAAGAAGTAAAGAAAGTAGAGATTTCAAATAACACTACAGAACAATAAAGAGATACTTGAAACCAAATCATAAAGGAGAGGAGTGAAACGTTACCACCTCCACCAAGAGCTCACTAGCCAATGGAGGAGAAAGAAGGCTTGAACAATCACCACAGCCTTGACCATGATGAAGGGAGGTCTCACAAAACCTCAAGCCCAGATTGCAATGGCTTGATTCACACTTGTTTTGCAGAGTTGACGGAGTGTTGTTGCTACTGTAATAGAGTGCTAAAGTGCTACTCAAAGTGAAGAATGCAAAGAGAATGAAGTTGAAGTGCTTGAGAATGCAAAAAGAGAAGAGTTGAATGAAGGATGGATGAATTTGAAGGAGAAGAGAGAAGAATCTATCATTTTTGGGGTCAGTTGGTCGAAGAGGGACATTAAAAATCAACTCCAATCGAAAATGTAACACCTCTACCAACTTCAGACCTAGGAATCTGTCAAGGACGTAAGCGCTCCGCATGGACCTCTGTGCACTGCATGCGCATCCCCAACAAATATTCTTCTACCAACACAAAGGACAGATGTCAAATGGAAGGAAGGTGGCTTGTTGATGTGGAATTTCACCTTCAGATTTGGTTCTCTAAGGTGAGGATGTGTAAAAGGGGAATTTGCATAAGGGGTACAAATTCTCTCCTATACATTTTTCCTCCACTTTAGCGAGCATGAATACTGATGAGTGCTTCAGTAAAGTAGATTGAGAAGGTAGTAGAATTTGAAATTTATACCTGAACCGTTGAGAAAGTAGACCATAATCTGGCGAGCTTGAAAGTGCGGGGTAGGAAAAGGACTCCATAGCCCTGCAAAACTATGAATTTATAGAATGAAAGCGTCTCACAGGCCCACAGACCCACAAGGAGGTGACCCCGAAGATATCTCACATGAAGGAAGCCCCGAGAACTAAGTGCCTCACAAGCCTACAAACCTGCAAGGAAGGTGTCCTCCAAGATCTCTCACATGAAGGAAACCTAGATGAAAGTGCCCTACAGGCCTGCAGACCTACAAGGAAGGTGTCCTCCAAGATCTCTCACATGAAGGAAACCCCAAAAAAAGTTCCTTATAGACCTGCAGACCTACAAGGAAGCGACCCCCAAGATCTCTCACATGGAGGAAGCTAAGAAGAAGCACCTTACAGGCCCTCAAACCTGCAAGGAAGGTGTCCTCCAAGATCTCTCACATGGAGGAAACCCAGAAAAATCACCCTACAGACCTATGGACCTACAGGGAAGGCATCCTCCAAGATCTCTCACATGAAGGAAACCGTAGAAAAATCACCTTACAAACCCATAGACCTACAAGGGAGTGACCCCCAAGATCTCTCACATGGAGGAAGCTCAAAAGAAGCATCTTATTGGCTCATAGACCTGCAAAGAAGGTGTCCTCCAAGATCTCTCACTTGGAGGAAACCCAGAAAAAGTTCCCTACAGGCCCACGGACCTACAGGGAAGGCATCCTCCAAGATCTCTCACATGAAGAAAATCCAGAAAAAGCACCCTACAGGCCTGCAGACCTACAAGGGAGCAACCTCCAAGATCTCTCACATGGAGGAATCTCAAAGGAAGCGCCTTATAGGAGTGCAAACCTGCAAGGAAGGTTCCCCCCAAGATCTCTCAAATGGAGGAAACCCAAAGAGGAGACTTCACAAAGTCAAAAAGTAACTTTACAAGTGCACCTGCAAAGTGACATGTTTACCCATAGATAGAACATGTCCAAAAGTGGTCACGCAGGTAAGTAAGTCGATAGTCACACAGACCATCGATAGATTGGAAAGCTTTCAAAGGGGTCCCTTGAGAACCTGACATGAAGAAAAGGGTCCACTCAAGGGATGCACTGTTTGAAAGTGCGGAAGAGATGTTTTTTTCTCAAATCAATTCAACACCAAGGAATCCTTTTGAAAGATGTTCACTTCATCAAGGAATTTGAAAGGAAGAAAATGTCCCCTCGCGAGGGGAAGGTCAAAGCTGCTCCCACCTTGAAGGAAAGTTCTCAAGTTCTTTCTTTGCAAACCCATGATGAAGGAAACACATTCCATTAGGGGTCCAAGTCAAGAATGTGATTCTTTGAAAAAGTTTACAAAGATTCTTGAGAAAAGATTCGTTGGAAATGAATACATTTTTTGAAAATGAAAGTAATGGCATTGTCACACATGAAAGGGACAACTCAAGCAAAGATGAGAGAAATATAATAAAAGAGAAAAGGAGAAATAAACATAAACAAATGGCACAAGGGTTATCTGATATTTTGGGGTTAGTGTTGCTCATAAATATATATAAGTATAATAATAGTAGTATATAAATGAACTGTCATCAACCTGTTACTAGATGAGACCATGTGAAGAATGTACAAGAAGAAAAAGTTAAAATAAAAAATTGGGTCAATATGGAAGGGAAGCCTAAATGCCCCCAACACTTTGCATCATCCTCAATTTACCAAAAATCAATCACAAACATGGAAGAATGATGATACAGATAGAAGAAGGTTTACGACACAAAAATCATGGTTGTATCCAAGCACCAACAAGGGTGACAAGGGTCATCCAGGAACACATAGTACGATCATGGGGGAACACATTACAACACACACACGTCTAATATAAAGATAAAGAAGAGCTCTTCCCCTAACACTCATTGACTAAGAGTTCATCTGCTTCCCACTCTAGATCATCATAAGAGGAAGGAGGATGAGTCTGCAGTGGTCTAATATTAAGGGGATGAGTTTTTCGACCCTCACACAACTAGGGCTAAGGAAGAAGGCACCGCAAGGTCTCCTCCACTTGGCTCTTGTGGAGATATGGTCAACAATTTTGCAAAAATTGTTGGCAAGGCTGGAACTTCATCCAGAGAGTTAAACATGCACTTTGTTGGAGTGTCATGTCATATCTCAACATATGGAGAGGGATGCACTTGAGGTTCACCGCTGGGCTCACCAAGTGACTCGAGAGCAGTGACAAAGTCAGAGAAAGTTGGGGCTGGTTCCATCACTAGGACAAAACATTCCAACACAGGACCACCCTTCGGAGAAGGTGGGCTTCTCTTATGCCCTCCATGCTAGAAGGGCCATCCTCCATCTTTTGCTTCATCGGGGGATGTGAACTGCCCATAGATGAGGCAAGAGGTGCAGAGGAAGAGGAAGAGGAGAAAACCACAATGGATACCACTAAAGTGTTCGATATATCCACGAGCTTCAGGAAAGAAGGTACATTCAGAAGGGACATTAGAAAGGGCAGTTCAATTGAAGGAGTGATGACCACCTGCACCTTTTTGGGTTCAAGCGCATTCATACTCACAGCGGAAGCTAGAAGAAATACGAAGCCTTATTGAATGGAATCAGAGGGGAGAAGAGAGGAAGATGTAGTGGAATGCCATGAACTAGGGGCAGTCATCTCCTCTTCCTTCCTCTGTAAGGTAGCCTACTCAATTGTGAAATCCTTTTAACAATGCTTGTGTTCATGCGTAAGGTGGTTTCTATGACTCTTCGAGCTAGAGGTTGGAGGTTACGAAGGAGTGGAAGACTCCTACTTAGCCATGGGAGTGTCAACCACAACTATTTCCAGCAGATGGGATAGGCTCCTGAATGGGAGCAAGAGGAACAGGTTGAGCAGCAACAGGGTGAGTCAGCTCTAGTGCCTCAGTAGTGGGCCTCTTCCCATTTACTGCATTAGGAGCAAAAGTGGTGGGAGGCCGCAAAGGTTGGGACATAGAGGATTCCCCATAGCGACCTTTATTCCTATCATACCAAATAGACCTAGGCTTCGTGGGTAGAATAGGAAGCTCAAATAGGGGACACTTGGGCTTTCACCAAGTGGGCACCATAGGATTCTCTCACAAATGTGAAACAAAATTTGATGGCGTCACAGTAGGGCGAGAGGGAGCGTCAAGCTGAACAACAGAAGAGGAAGAAGGAAGATCTCGAGACCGCTTCTCTTCTTCCCTTCTACGTGCCTTGGTGACATCATTGTCATATTTTAAGCAAGCCCTATGTGAAACAACATAAGGCAATGGAGGGTATCTCACTCTCGGTGTTAAGCACCCTCTCTTGTAATTTTGATAAGTCTGGTACAAGAGGTCCTTCCTAGGTGAAAGAGGACCAACAGGCACAGGCCAAGAGTAATCTAAGGAGTAACTACCAC
The DNA here is from genome assembly GCA_007258455.2 of Sequoia sempervirens. NCBI lineage: Eukaryota > Viridiplantae > Streptophyta > Pinopsida > Cupressales > Cupressaceae > Sequoia > Sequoia sempervirens. The sequence continues at coordinate 55,240 of VDFB02270208.1, read as the reverse complement.
GCTCAACTGGTGGTCTATTGCCAGTGTTGTGGATCACATGTATGGAACCCTCATGAATTAATTTGAAACATTTGTGCACAACTGAGGGAATTTCATTCATAGCTACCAACTAGGGGATATCCAGCTTCACCTTGAAGAGTTCAGACCTTGGGATTATATCGGACAAAAGGTTCATGGATTTAGGTCCAACCAAAACCGACAAGACCATACTACCCAGAGGAGGTATGGAAAGTCTGTTGTGCGTGTGGATGGTGCTCACAGGTGCATTGTACCCATTTTTATGCAAAAAGTTGATTAACATGATCTCCTTAGTTATGATATTTACTTGAGATGTCAAATCAATGAGAACACCTGCTACGGTGTCTCCATTGATTCGCCTAGGGATATAGAGAGGAGATGGTTCTCTATTAAATCCCATCGATAGATCCTATCAGGTGAAGGTTATGCCAGTACCACTACTCATAGGCTACACAAAGGGGATAGGTTGATGCAATAAAGAGGCCATCACATGCACTAAACGACACTCTCACAAATCCCCCCAAAGGTTTCATGATAGGACAATGACCCAATTAAGGTTTCATTGTACAACACTTTCGGAACCTTCCAACTACGCCTACTAGGGGTCACAGGTTGGGTCATAAGGCGAAGGCCTCATAACACTCACACCTACAACACTCCTAGAATACGAGGAAAGGAACTTTCAGTATTGCAAAATGGAACAAAAATGGTTCATGTCAAGTTACCCAAAAATGTAAGAGAGGGGAACCAACCACATCAAGGCCCCATGTCACAAAGAGCCAATAGCAGAGGGCTTCTCTAACTTACCTCACTCTAAATGGATGTTTTGGGAATAGGGATCGAGAATGATGAGGACTATAAGGTGCCTCAACCACTCTACAGATCCAAACTTTAGTTTAGGCTAGGTGAGCTAGTTTTTTGAGTCGATATTGTGCCTCAAACAGCTCTCTGTCTAAGGACATCAGCATAGTTTTGGGATGTCAATGTGGTGCGCTGGTGTCCATACGACCAAAAAATAGTGAACACAGTACGAACTACTCAAAAACTAACTAATTGGCCTAGTTGATTGATTTCGATGGGAAAAATAGAATAATAAGGTACAGGATAGATACAAACGAAGATGATAAAGCAAATAGATAAAGGCTAAAGTAATAAAGATAATCTCACAAAAATGCACATTCACCAGCTAGCTCCACACGCTCTTTCACCTGCACACAAGAAAGAGGGGAAAATTGTTGGCATTGTATAGGGGCCTGCCTCAGTCAGACCCTTGTTTTGGTGTTTCCACCTCCATAGACAGCTAGATAGCAATGAGAGAGAAGTATACAATAAAGAAGTAAAAAAAGTAGAGATTACAAATAACAAGTTACAAAACAGCAAAGAGCTACTCACCCAAATCATAAAGGAGAGAAGTGAAATGTTACCACCTCCATCAAGAGCTCACTATCCAATGGATGAGAAAGAAGGTTTGAACAATCACCATAGCCTCAACTGTGATGAAGGGAGGTCTCACAAACCTCAAGCCCACGTTGCAATGGTTTGCTTCACACTTGCTTTTTGGAGTTGACAGAGTGTTCTTGTTGTTGTAATGGAGTGCTAAAATGCTACTAAGAGTGAATAATGCAAAGAGAATGAATTTGAAGTTCTTGAGAATGCAAAAAGAGATGAGTTGAATGAAGGATGGATGAATTTGAAGGGGAAGAGGGAAGAATCTATTGTTTTCAGGGTCAGTTGGTTGAAGAGGGACATTACAAATCAACTCCAATTGAAAGTGTAATGCCTCTACCAACTTCAAATGCAGGAATCTGTCAGGGATGTAAGTGAGCCACACAGACGTCTATGCGCCACATGTGCATTCCTAACAAATATTCTTCTACCAAAAAAAGGACAGATGCCAAGTGGAAGGAAGGCAGCTTGCTGATGTGGAATTTCGCCTTCAAATTTGGTTTTCTAAGGTGAGGATGTGTAAAAGGGGAATTTATCTAAGGGGTGTAAATTCACTCATATACACATCCATGGGAATGATGTCACATAAAAAAATTTCCTTATATCTCCCTATTTGTAATTCTACCCAACTTTGCTCATTCACTAACACTTGTTTCCCTTTGTTTAGCCATGAGACCTTGTATGGAGTGGCATGGGGTAATCTTTTTAGTTTTAACTTATCTACCATTTCAATAGAAACCAAGTTATCAGTGCTACCAAAATCAATGACAACCTGACAAAATTTACCTTGGCTTTTGCAAGTGGTCCTAAAGAGTGATTTTCCTTGGGGTGGTTCCTTCTCCATAGGCACTTTGATCAAGGTTCTCCTCATTAGCAAGAACTCTCCAACTTTTGGTTCTTTAATGTGTGGTGAAGAATTTACACTTTTAGCATCTCTGCCTTGTGCCACTTGATTTCTCCTCTCATTCCTAAAAGGAGTAGATGACTACTCTTCAGTGCATTGCCATGCTTGGTGGCCTACAAATTTATTGCATTTATAACACTTTCCAGTGAATCCATTTGATCCTCCTCTACTGTGTTTCTCTTGTCTCCTTTTCAACTTTTCTTCAGCTCTTATGGCTAATTTGTAGCATTCTTCTATCGTTCTAGGACTTATGAGACTTAGTTCATCTTGTAGACTATATTTCAGTCCATTAAACTAAATTTCAACCTTATCAACATCCTCTTCCATATGGCCTAATCTAATACTCAGTTTGTAGAATTCTTCAGTGTAGGTCTTCACATCCATGTCTTTTTGTTTCAAATTTTGTAGTTTCCTATATAATTGTGTGGCGTAATCAAGTTAGGTAGAAATTTACCTTTTAACTTTTCCACCATTCTATCCAAGAGGTGATCCTTTCCTTGTCTTCCTTCCTCCTTCTCTCTTCTTGCACATAGTCCCACCGAAGGGATGCATGGCCCTTCAATTTTGTTCTTGTCAACTTCACTTGTTGTTCCTTTGGCACATCTTCAAATTCAAATTATTTATCTAGATCTCCAATCCAATCAAGAATTTCCTCATCGTTCAGACTACCTGAATACACTAGGAGTTCCATTTTCAATTTGGAACCTTCACCTCTAATTGCTTTCAACAATCTCTCCATCCTCAACTCTTCCACATCTCTTTCTTTATGGGGTTCTTCTTCTTGTCTATTGTCTTCATTTGTTTCTTCTTCCTGATCACTAAAATCTCTTGTGATCACACCTCTTCTCTAATTTGTCTCAACTGTTGTAAGCCTTGCATCAAGACTTTCTTCATCTCTCTCATCTCTTGGGCAGTTTTTTCTCCCATCTCTTTGGCCAGCCTTTCTAGGGCTCTTTCTATAGCATTTCCTCTTGGAGGCATTATTTTTGTCTTCAATTCACCAAACCAACTTTTATCTTTATTGGATCTAATACCAATATGATGCAGAGTAGGGGAAGACCTTAACAAAACTTGGTTGTCTCACACACACACTTCTTACAAAGGTTCATTGAAATAAAGGCCAAAAATTATCTTAGTACACCTCAAGTCACCATTAACAACCTAGCCTAGTGGGCATCCAAAGAAGGAAACTCATCAGCAAGGGAAGAACAGCCTAAAATAGTGAGGCAGCAATGTTTTAATACCCTCCAACACATCTGACAACTCACAAACATTCCTAAACCAACCAATCTCTCCAAATAGTCACTAGGCACCAACTTTGGCAACATAGTCACATGGCCAACAAGCACTATCACTCAAACAATAAAAGAAAAAATTGGTCCATTGCATCCTTTTTCTACACAGACTCCAAATAACATGGAATGATACATTCTACACCCAAACAACATCAAACAATTCATGGGTTTTTCAAACCCTAGGTTGGGTGGATATTCTATGGCTATTCCCCTATGAAAATGAACAAAGTGTCAACTAGATCTTCCATTCATGTGTATGAAATGAACTCCAAACTTGTAGGGGATGTAGGTGGCATCAAGATAGAGCTTTCCACAAGGTTATAGAATTTTCCCATAGTGAAACTCTGTCCTTTACATTTTCTTCAGTGATTGGAAACCCTAGGTAGGGTTTGTAAGAGTTTACAAAAATGGCAATATCTCCTTCAAAACTCAATGGATTTGAGTCAAACAAAAAGAATTGCAAAGATGAAGAGCCCTTGCAACTTCTCTAATCATCCTTCATATTGTACCAAGAAGTACAAGTCCGTATTGTGTGACAAAATAGTTAGTTTTGCAAGAAAAAACAGTTTGAGAGTGCGAAATTGAAGTTTCTTTATTCAAACTCCTGTCAACCTTTTGACTTGTGTTTACAACACATATTCATGCTTTTACAACCATTTCCAGACCCCCAACTGAACCTCAACTGATTTGTTACAACAAATATGCAAAAGTTGTCATTACAATATTGACAACAATTAGCGACTTGTATTATTGTGAGCATGTTACAATATAATACAAATTTTGCAATGTTACAATGTAATACAACTTTTACATATTTGTGAGCATGTTACAGATTACTTGCATTATAACATTATAACAAAAATGTGATCATGTTATAGAGTACTTGCATTATAACATGCTTGTATTATATTAGCACTCCTATCTAAAAAATGTGAGCATGTTATAGAGTACTTGCATTATAACATGCTTGTATTACAATATTGACAACAAATATGCAAAAGTTGTAACAAATATGATTTGTATCAAGAGAATTTTTTTAGATTGCCTTGTAAATAGAATAATGACTATGTAGAAGAGGGGAAGGGAGACTTGTATTTTTTCTTCTCCAAAACATGAGCATGTTGTGTTCTCGTGTTATAATAAATGTGTGTTCTTCCCTAGATTTTCCCCCATATTTTTGTGCTTACCTAAATATTAAGCTTGATTCTAATTTTAATGCACCAATATTCTATAAAAACCTAACCACTAGATAATTGTAAGTGACTAGTAATGGGTATGTACATCAATAACTAAAAAAAATTATAATTCAAAATTGAGTAGGGTTTGTGGGGTTGTGTATCAAATAGGGTTTTTCTTTTATTATTCCCTATAGTACACATATTTTTCAATTCACTAAATTATTGAACAAGCCTATATTTCTATAATAAACCCTAGAAATTCTCTTACCTCCAAAATAAGCCAAATATCTACCAAATCTAGTCAATCTAAGAGACACCTAGACCAAGAATTAACTTATCAATTTCTTGATTCATTAAAAAGGATGAAGCATGCCCAATGTGCTAGTATTTTATCTCTACAAGATAAGTATGAGTTCATTAGGGATATGGTAATTCCCTCAACTAGTTGGGATTTTTTCTCATATTTCTACAACTATTCTAAGAAATCCATACCAATTTGCAATATATATAGATTCAGCTTGGGTAAGTTTATTAGTGTTGACATCATTTATGCTATATGTGCTAATTATGACCCATGTACTAGGTAACTAAAGAATAGGGAGGGAATTAGGATCTTCACTTTGAATAGGGAATTGATAAGAGATGATTTAATTTGAAACCTATGGAAAATAAGAAAATTGATTTAGATTATGTAGAGAGTATAAAAGAGAGTAATAGTTAGAGAGTGAAATATCTCCTTTCTCATATGGCAAGAGATATTGTAGGAAAAGAAGTTTTCATCCCTGTTGGAGAGCTTGAGCATTTCAATTTTGATACCTTTAAATATTTTTCAATATGACATGCATATCCCATTACCAACTCCTATGGGTTGAATATAAAGTTCAGATTCCTATTACCCTAATGATATTAGTGATTGAAATTCAGCGCAAGCATGTCAATAGGCTTTATTATTTTTCTTCTTAGACGCACATTGCCCTAATAATGTTAGTTTTTGACATTCAACACAAGCATGTCAATAGTATTTTTTATTTTGTTTCATTATTATTAGATAATATTCATAAGAATATATTGTATCCCAAAAGAATGAAAACAATATCTCTTAATTCAAGTGGTTCTCTTGCATGTACCATATTTAATTTTTTTTAGGAAAAGATCATTGGGACCTTAATATTAAAGTGAATTTCTTGTCACCAAAAGGAAAACCCATCCCTATCCAAGGGTGGACTTGTTATTCACTACCAAAATGTCAACTTTTTCTTGTTTAAAGACCATTTTATGATAAGAGTCCTGAACTTGTTAGCCCATAGAAGAGGAAGGTTATCTAAGGCCTTCACAAAATTATTAGGGTCAAAGAAACTAATCATTGAGGCTAAAATTGGCCATAATTGGGAAGATTGGCTTTACCATAATGGTCATGTAGTGATCCAAGCCTTAGGATTTGAGGTAAACACTCACATCCTTTCATTTTGGGTGACCAAAAGGGTGGCATTCCTTGGGGTCATCTCTCCACTAAGTAATTCAAATATAATTCATCTAAGACAACACAAAAAGGGATATTTTTCCTTCCAATTCTGAAATTCTCTAAATTTCACATCGTAGGTAAAGAAGGTTTAGAACTTTTGGGTTCAAAATTGTTGGATTACAAGATACATCTTACCAAGAGCAAGAGTCTGACTTTGAACATTTTATTGATACTATAAGAAAGTTGCAGGAAGGTTGGGATCTAAACACTAATAAGATGAATTAGAAGATTTGATAATAAGTTGCCTCGCCAAGGAAGAAAAGAAAACTAAGAGAAGAAAATTGGGATATATTCATTTGTTGAGTATAGAACAACATTAATTGATGGGAGCTACAAGGAGGAATTCTTGAATATCAAGGACCCAATAAATAGAATGAGAATAATGTTTAAGAATACTAACACTTTAGGAGTTTTGCCTAGTAGGGTCATCATGAGGTTAATCTGAATAGAATTTTTTAATAAAGAGAAAGAGATTGACCTCCAAGAGGTTGAGCAACCAACTTTCCCAATTTAGGGACTATCTTTAGTATAAGTTGTGGTGATCAACCATCCATGGAAATAGTAAAGATAAGGAATTTTTTAGTTCCTAGTGAGATAAGAAGTTATAGAGGAAAGTGAGGAGCATAGCCTCAAGGAAAATGAGATTAGGAAATGCATTAATTCACCTAGGAGAGAAATAATTCCTACTATCTCACAAGAAAGGACGTGGGATGAATTTTAATGGAGATAAATCAATATAATAATTGAGGGCCTTTGCTTGTAAAAGGTTCCTACCAAATGATTGAATTTACCAAATTTGAAGAGTTTAGAATGTTGCTTATTAGGATGATGTACGTTTGAAAAGAAGAGAAGATAAAGGTAAGCAAAGAGAGGTTAGGAATGAATAAGATACCCAAAGCATCAAAAACAATTGGACATTGATATTACAAATTTATTACTCCAAAATTAGGAAGAAGTTTGGTACAATGGAAAGTGATTTCTTTCTTTTTTAAAAGAAATTATAGTAGAAACAATGATACAAGGCTAGAAAGAAGACAAGAAAATACATCAACAAATGGTGGTCTGGTAGCACCACTACATAGCTAAAAGGAGGCCCATACGTACACCTTTTACAGAGATGCACCCGCTTAGGGTGGAAAGAACTACAGATAGGAAACAAAAGAAAGACAACCAGAGATATTTTAGCGTTGTTCATCGAGCATCCGTGCTAAGGAGGAGGAGAGAATTTGCACACCTCTTGCTCCATTTAACCAACTCTACAGCCAAAGAATTCGTATGAGAGTCCAGTGAATTTTCTATAGGATGCACATATCGAGCTATTCTATAAATATAATAAAGATTAACTATAGGGTGGTGCATCCCCCACCCGTCGTAGAAGAATTAACAAAATCAACATCCCCTTCAAAGAAATGTCCAAGAAAGATTAGAGCATTTTAGGGGAGAGGACTCAGTAGTTGAGCACCCTAATTTCGCACTTCTAATTATCCTATGTAGAAATTTCAAATCACTCCTAATTTTTTACAGCAGCTTATTTGGCAAGTCCCCTGCTTATATCTAAGGTTTCAAGGCCACATCAGCATGTTTTTTGTCAAAGTGTCAAAAAAGGCCCCCAAAAAAAGTGAGACCAATACTTGTGCATGCATTCACAACATGTTTTATTGAGCGCTGATATGGAATTACATGATTGGTTTCTTTTTAGATCAAAAGAATACATTTTGTTTAATTATGGGTAGCCATCGTCAACACTAACAACTTTGAAGTCACAACTATTGGTCCAATAATGATAAAAATATTGGGCATTATATAAACAACTACTATCACAACTATTGAAACATGCTCAGGTATTGGATCCTCTCCACTAATTTTGAGAATAAGTTGATTGGAGGAAATAAAGAAGACTAAGAAGATGAGACAATAGCAAAGTCTAAATCAATCAAGAAGATAATAAAACTAATGAGTAGCATATTCAACTACAACATATCTTGCATATTAAAACAAGTTGATAATGTATGGAGGTGTTACAATAGTATGGATAAGGCTAAGGACCAAAAAGTGTCATAGGACACCAATTTGATGCCTATGTTGTACACATGGATCTCTAAAGTACTCTTAATAAATACAATACTTTTGACAATTCCAAGTACAATCTAGATACTCCAAGGTTATTATGAGTATTCATGATGTGGTGGGCCTATTGAATGATGACCACATATTAGAGAAAACTTGACATGATGTTTCATTAAAAGTTAAGTAGTTTCAAGGAATTGGAGGAGTGTCAACAACCATCCATTTTTGGTGGTGGTGGTGGTGGTAGTATGAAGTAGTTGGAGGCATGGTAAACAGAATTTAAAAATACTACCTCTACACTTGTCAAGGGGATAAGATTGGTCCAATTTTGTGTAATTCAAAATTCGATAAGTTGTTGAAAATAGAATCAAACCTAGAAAATTTTATAAAGGACACAAGGTTATTATTGGATCCCAAGTATGTCACCCATCAGCATAAAATCAAAAAATCCACTTGGATAACAATGGGGATTGTTGTCCATTGAAGGCATAAAGGTCTCTCCTCTACCTCTTCCATTTCTCATCCTTGAGACTTGTTGGATAAGTCTGTTGTTTAGGGTCAAAACCCTTGTTTCTCATTTCTTTCCAATTCTTTGCTCCACTCAAAAGCATTGTTGGTCTTTGTTTGGTTCTTTTAGTCTCACTTCTAGTGAGATTTGTTCTTCTTGCCTCAATGGTTGTTCTATATCAGGTTTGGGCCCTTCTTGCTTTATCTTAATCAAAACAATGGCCTTCAAAAGAATAATTTGTTAGATTGGTCACCAACTATTCATAAGTATGAATGATTTGACAAGAGGCATATCCAAGGAGTCATGTGAGTTTTTTTTAGTCTATATATACATATCGAGGAAAAACAAATTGATAGATATATGGTTTGATCAAAGGTCTAAAATGATAATATTTCTTTAGGGTAGGTGGTCAGATTAATATTTTCTTAAAGAAATATTAAATAGGTGGTTGGTATCACTTGTAGTTATAATAAAATGTGTGGATTGAAATTGAAGTGAGTTTAATTTCATAGACAGTAAGTTAGTGATTTTTTTAGTAGTTTCTATTATTCTTATGATCCTTACTAAGTTAATTTGGGAACCACCAATTAGGCTTTGGCCCAAAATGGTTTGTTATTACAAGGGTGGAGATATGAGAAATAGAGACTTCAAATTCACTCAAAGTTTCTATTTCAAGGAGGATTGATTGGTAGCATATATCTCCTTGTTTCCTATTATCATCTTCTATTGCATGGAAATAAGATGATCATTTTGGTACCCAATTCATTCAAATTAGAGTGTATCTGTGGGTATCAAGGGAAAATAAGAGATCATTCTTCACCAAGCTCTAATTACTCATTGTTTATCTTTAGTTAGTATTGGAAGCCCCTATAACATGAAAATTACTTTTTGGCCAACTCAAAAATTAGTTGAATGGTTTCCCTCCTTCAAGCTCCTAACCTCAATTTTCACCTAGGAATATTCTACTTCTAGTTATTTCACCTAGATTTTAACTTGTGGATCATACTCTTCCAACTATCCAACTTCACTTGCTACAAGACTTCCACCTTCTTCCATGTCACCAACTCCTAAAACCACTCAACTACAGTATATGGGAAGTAGATTTCCATTTGGTGTTTATAGCTATTGTAATGGTTTAGGGAATTTTACAATCTTTTCACATGAACCTTATGTTTGCTTCATGGTTTTCATCTTCTTTAAAGTATTTAAATTCAAGTTGTTTATCTTGTAGTCTTGGATTAATATGTTTCACCTATCCATGGGGGGTGATCTATGTCTTCTTTCTATATAAGGTAATGATTTATCATTGTAAAAAAGGTTGGAATAGAGAGGGAATAAGCCTTTAAGACTATGCAATCCATTATTTAAGAAATAAATAAAATTAGTGGTGTTCTCTTATTTTTATAGTGATGCTTATTTCTAGTTATGTTATATGAATGAATTTTTACTTTCTATGGTTTTCTCCTATATGATGTTACATTTCTTTCGGATGAATAGCTAAAGGTTATTAATCTCTTCATACACATTTATTGTATTGATTTATCAATTTAAGTTACTCTATACTCAAGAAGTATTGTAAACCTTTCACAGTTAGTAACATAAACTATTATATTCATAAAGGAATATTAGGTAGAATTATACTAGAGCAACCCATAATTTGTAGGTTCTATCACTATAAGATAGTTATCCACATTCCAAAATACTAGGAATGATGTCAATAAAAATAATAACATTGTGTGATGAATCTATGTTTCCCTAAATAGGCACCAATCATTCCTTAAAAACCCTCCCAACCCATGAATTTTCAAGATTAAAGACCTCTAGAGACATAATTTATTATATATTTTATATTGTTCATGCCCAAATATTAAAGGAAAAAGTGAAGAATATTAACATGTACTATTTCAAATATCGTTGTTGTATTTGCATGAACATCCCATCAGCTTCTTATTACAATAAATTTAATACATTCAAATGGAACCCAATGTGTACTAATAGGGAATAACCACCTAGGTTTTCAAAGCCAAAACTATATCAAAGACCTATTTATTTCTCATTCCCTGGCCATCCTCTCAGTAATTATAACCATAGAAATTCACTTCTTAGGAATCATTGAAATTGGGTTGGAAAACCAACATAATCAAACCCTAAAATGGAAAAGGACTACACCAAGGTCCTTTGTAGTAAGGCCTTGAATTTTTAGATGTCTCAATTAATTTATTTTTTGTTTCTCACACAAGAATCCAACAACATTTTTATAAACTTTCAAATACAAAAAAACTAAATTACACATAATAATTATTTTTTATATTTAACAATGCATCAACAAATTGATCCTAGCATATATTGCCTTAAAATATCGCATTTTATCTTATAACCAACAATATATCAATTTTTATTCATGAAATTTTCTCTTTATAATAGAACTATGCAAGTATGGAAAACCTGTTTCAATCATAAACTAACCAGATCTTAAAAAATAAAAAAGATAGGGTAGAAAGAGAAAGATAAGAGAGAAAAATAAATAAAAATTGAATTATTTACTCAACCTTAACAATGGATAGAGAGGTCTGCAAACAAAAAAATCCTTGATTAACTAGATAACTCAAAGCATCAAAAAGAAAAAATTTTAAAGGAGTTTCAAATCATGAAGTAATCCTCATCAAGCACCTGATTCTTGACGTGTTTTAACAAGATTTTTCACAACTTGAAAAAATAGTGCTTAGGTTGCTCACACAAGGTTGCTTACAATCATAAAATAACTAGTGACATGGAGCACATAAAAAACTCATCAAATATTAATCAAAATAAATTTTGAATTGTAAGAATAACTTGTTGTTTAGAAAAATCAAGTAAAAATCAAAATTTTAAAAGGAGTTTCAAACCCTTACAAAGAGTTTCAATTTTATATACATACAATCACCTTGACAATACTAAGTTTTTTCTTTTACAATCAATGATTAGGATCAATTTGATCTAATGGCTCAAATTAGATGCTCAAATATAAAGTTAGTCTTAGTAGTAGGCACAATTTGTAAGATAAGTTATCCTTATCTCCTTTTAGCTACCTAAAAAGAATCACTTAGTACAAATAAGTAACTTTTTCTCATCTCCACACTTAATTTTGGTAGTAAGTTTTCCTATTTTCAAAATGACAACTTTCCTCAAGTTTTGAAGCATTGAATGATGGTGGAAAGTTTATTATTCATGGAAATTTCACTTTTCCAACAATGGAACCTTCAAGAAACCTCCTTCCTCAACTCCTAGGATTGAATGAATCAAGTTTCAAATTGGACAAGATATGCATAGTTGTAGGCACCATTTTTCCTCCAAATGTAGCACCTAGTCTTTATTTTTAAGAATAAATAGGAATGTGTAGATATAAGTGGTTTATTTTAATCACTAGAATATTCATCCCTAGATTTATGCATCGGGTTTTAGTCCTTTTAGTCCTTTTCCAACTTTCATCCATGCATCTGCATGAAAAAGTTAATTTCTATCATTAAAGTAGGATTTTACAATGTTGTCATGAAAACAATTTTGTAAGAAAAGGTGTCAAATTTAGGTAAATAATTTTTATTTTTTTGCTTCTTTTAGATCCTCAATGCTGTCTTAAACCTTATTGACATGTTCAAACTTCAAAATTGCATGTACAATTAATAAATCTTCAAGATAATAGTATTTATAAATTTGTCAAAATGTTCATAGTGTATTTCTAGCATATTTCCAACAAAAATACCAAGCATAAAATTATTCAAAAATATATTATTTAAATCAATTCCAATCATTATCCATAATCATAAAATATTATTTCAATCAAAAATGCAAAGATTGTCAAAGTTATTGATAATTTTGCAACTTTCCAACTTTTTCTGTTTCTAGCCTAGATCTTTGCTACTATTGATTTTTTTTAATTTTTTCTTATTTGGATATGATGTAAAGAAAAATTCAAACCCAAAATTACCTAATATATTTCATGGTATAGGTTGATCTATGCATGTATCAATTTTTTACAACTTTTCACTTTTTCACAATTTTTTGAATTTTTTCTCTAACATCTTTCTCATTTTTCTCTTTATTTTTAATTCATAGCATTCACTCATGCTTTGAAAACCCTAGTACTCATATATTCATTTCATCAATCAAAACACTTAGATTTGTACTATCACAAGTTCAGCCTACGGTTATCCCATGACATTCTTTTTTGTCATCTTTGTTAATTTTGCAATCTCAAGACCAATACAGTGATTAAACATGTATGACTTATTGTGAAGGATTCATAAGTCTTTGGTTTCAACATAACATTTTTAGAAGATACTTATAAACATGAATATCCTCCAAGCATCTTACTAATTCTTCTTACTCTTTTAATACTGTAAAATTGTACCCCCAATGCAATTTCACATTGCATAACCTTCACTTTAGCTTAATAAGATGACAATGTTAACCCCTTGTTTCTTTCCTTCATTTGTGTCCTTGAGGGAATTTTTGTCAAGGACACTTCCACATCATGCAAATGTCTATGCACTGCACAAACATCCTAATAGGGTTCCTAATCCCATGGTCATTGGGATGTTACACTTCTACTTGCCCATGAAGTGTGATGCCACTATAGTCATAGGTGTGCCTGAAAATGGCCCTCTTGCATGAAATTATTCATTCAAACTCATATTCTTCCCTCTTACTCATTCATTCACACATTCTATCTCACATTATCTCAATCTCTCATTCTTGCAACTTCATTTTTTCATTCTACACCTTTCATTCTTGCATTCAAGCTCTTCTACACCAAACTTCTTGCACGTTCATGGTTCTATGTCCTTGTCTCAAGATCTCTCAAATAATTGCACATCATCTCAACTTCTCAAGCTCATTGGAGGGAGGGTAACACATTAATTTTATTGTATTTCTTATTTGAGTAGCATATTGATATCTTGCATGTTCTCTTCTTTATATTGTTATTCCATACTATCTATTATATATTTCGCTATCTTGTTGTCTCTTTTGTTGTCCATGGAGGTGGAAACACCAAAACGAGGGTTTGACTAAGGAAAACCCTGGAACAACCCCAACATTTTTTGTTGTTTTTGTGTGTGCAAGTTGTTCGTGTAGAGCCTTGTGGGAGGCTTCACAGCTAGACCACCTATGATTACATTCCTTTCTTTCACCTCTTGTCATTCCATTAAAATAGTTCATTTACTTGTATTATCTAATATTCTTCTTTATGTTATTTTTCCTTTATTTATTGCATTCTATTAAATTAGTCAAAACTGTCAAACTTGAATTTTTGAGTAGTTAGTAGGTCTTGTGAGTTTCTAGTGACTAACTCCACTTCTGGTTTGTACAAGATGTGAGTGCTCCTTTGGGACACCAGTGTGTCGCACTGTCATCCTTGTCCTATGTTGTTGTCCTCTGGCTGAAATCTAGTTTATCTAATAGATAGTCATAAAACATAAAAACATATCAAAAAACTCCCTTCTACCTGTCTTGGTCACTTGAGCTTGTTTCCTTGAGGTAGTTGAGGATAATTCACTCCCTATAGACTCTTCCCTATCCTAGAGACTCAAGAGTAGCAAATATCCTCTACACTCTTTAACTAGCTATTAGTTTAAGAAATGATAATATTCAAGTAAACTAAGGTTGCATGACAATATTGGACCCTTACAAACTATCTTAGTCTTGATGCTTGATGTGAGAGCTTCCCTTGTGAATACGCTACTAAAAATTCAAATGGTATACTTCCAACATGATAGGGATAGACATGAGTATGATAAGTCAATATTAATAATTTTGTATCGGTGACAGTGTTCAAGGGTGCTATAATAGTACCTTTCATCAACATACCCCTCACTTAAATTTAGAATACCATTTTACAATCCAATAACATTTCATATTATTTGTGACAATCCCTGACATGATTGAAATTATAATATTCCTTTTCTATCCTTTTGATAGTGTTTGTATTTATTAATATTCATCTTTGTTTCTTATGACAGTGATATAAATGATGGTATTGTCTTGTTAAGATTGTGATTGATCTTGAGTCAATACTTTAATTCTAGTCCCTTATACATATGGGTTTTATGATGGATGGAAATCATTGACATGAAATGGATTAAAAATCCCTCATGTTGATTGAACCAAGGGAAATAGTGTTCCACCTTTTAGGAGATGGGACTTGGGACCTATTTTGCACTTTAGTTCATTAGGAAACGGAGATCCCTCAACCAAGTGACTCAATTAAGGCATGGACTAGGGGTTTCCTTATATGATTAGATGGGGTTTCACAATTAAATGAAGCTTCAAAGGGAGAAATGCAAACTATTATGCACAGAACCCTAGAAACTTGAAAGCATTAAATCAAATTAACAAACTGGAATTAAACAAAAAGGTACTGGAAGAATGATGGAGTCAAAGAAAGTTCTACAACTCTGAAAAATTTTCCTTTGAAGTGCACTAGGAATAATACGCCAAGTTGGGTGATTTAGTCTTGCTATAGGAATCTAGGCAAAATTTGGAATCTTATGGTGACTATGCAGGATCTACAAAAAACTGATAAAAGGGGTATACTGGGACTCATACACCCAGATGGGCGATTAGTCCCATTACTTGGGTTTGACTGATATTTTTGTAGCCTCTAGTGCTCTTTTGTATCTTCCATCTTGTCTAATTCTTGAAGTCTGAAAGACTGAATTATGGCATGTAGGTGATTTTTCGTGACTATGACAACTTGTTGAAAATTTTGACAACTTTTACAACTTTGTCTTCAAAGGATCTTCTAGCTCCAATTCACCTAGATCTGCAAACACACATTAAGAGGGTAAAATGTTGTGTTAGGGAATATGGGTTTTCCCTGGTCAAACCTCATTTTGGTAATTAAACCTTGAAATGAAATTAAATAGCATGAAGGAATGATGAATGAAAAAATGCAATGTTGTAACTCACCAAACCCTTGAAATAAAGGGTGCAAACTTGTGTGAAATGGCTCCAATGGATGTGGATCTTGACTCTTGATCTTGATATGAGATAATGTCTTTCAATGCTTGCTTGAATCATGAAAACCTACATCACAAATGTTAGCTCACAAACACACATGATGCATGAAGACTTTGACATGATGCTTGAATCTTGAATGTTGCTCCAAATTCTTGATAATTTTCTCTTGAATGCTCTTATATTTCTAATTTGAATGCTCATAAGATCACTTGAATTTTCTAGGAGAAATTATATGAAATAACCTTGTATTTATACTTGTTTATGCCTAGTTTCCCGAAATTACAATACTACAAGCCGACATCAAATCTAGGATAGTAAAATCCCACCAAGAATTTGATTTAAAATAGGTCCAAGTTAAAGCGGGACTCATATGCCAGTTTGGGTGTATGAGTCCCAATGGCTTAAACCTAGGACACCAATTTCTAGAAGTGTCTTGTTCAATGTAACATTTAAATTCAAGTCTCGAGACCTAGCTGGGACCCATACACCCAAAGGGGTGTATGAGTCCCAGATCACTAGATCTAGAACATATAACCTCAAACATTAAATTATGATTTCTCATTTGTTAAGTATCAGGATTATCCTCAAAAAAATACATTTAATAAGGCTTGTGGATGCAAAGTAGGACCAATTAAGGCATAAATAAACCTAATTTCACAAGGAGGGCCCAAACAAGTCTGAAAATGTAAAGGGATACATTTTTCTACACTATATTGATAATATCGTTAAGACAATTCAAACAACTATATTTCAAATAGCTAAAAAAGTTAGGTCATAGTCCTCTAGGTCAACAAATATTAAAGCATGATTTAGTAACCAAGATTGATATGGTATAACTTTCATGTAAACCTCTATAATTATGTCATGTAAACCTCTATAATTAGCTTTAAATCACCATTCTAACCTAGCAAAATAATGTAACAACTTTATACTCATCCTAATAAAAAATGAAAAAACCCTTTATGACTATTTAGGAGAGTCCCTACTTTTGTTGCTAATATCATCTTTCATGATTACTCTCTAAAATGTATCCTTGATTTCATCTACATTATGATTATCATTTCCTTCTTAGGTGACTATCATGAATATCCCCATGGAGAATTTTCATTGTGACAACATGGTGGCAACTTGCATGACTATGATAACCCCTACTATAATTTTCATTGAATACTACCCTTATCACTCATATTTAAACCATCCATAAATTACCATTAGGTTTTTCAATAGGATAACTCTACCATAGAACTATGATGAAAATATAGTGAAAGTGAAGATTGAAAGCTAATAGTTATGTTGGCAAGGTTTGGAGGTAGGTATGACTATCATAACCATAATGATATAATGTTGAACCCCACACTAGAATATGATAGCCTTGCATCATGGTACAACAAGGATAGTTCTTAAATGGTATATGTATATTCATTGTAAATTGATTATTCTTAATCTTACTAATGAAGTAACCCTCTCTAAGATTCCTAAAATTCATCCCTACTTTTTTCTTCTTGAAAATTATAATGAGATCCAACCATGGAAAGGGCTTGATGGGTTTCCTTAGGCAATAAAGCCCTTGTCTTACCATTGTATTCAAAGTATGGTCTTTGTGACATTCCTATGGTTTTAGCATGTATACTTTATTGGGTTTGTATTGGCATGATAATTTTATCCTACTTTTACAATCACCACCATTACAATGTTTTGTCCTTTATGAACACTTTGTCATAGTGTTGATGCTCTTATCCAAATTATCCATGTTTTAGGAAATCCATGCTTTATATATTCTAAAAAGAATTTTCAAGCATAAAACCCAAGTTCATGGAAATATCAATAAAACTAAAACCCTCAAATTTTCAAGACAAAATAGTTATCCTCATTATTGCCATGAATAACCAAGCCCTACAAAAAATTAAAGGAAAACATTGAATCCTATCATAAAATTATAAAATATCATTCACACACTAATCAAAATAGAATTTCTTCAAATAATTACAAAAAATGATGAAAGGTACCTCTAAATGATACTTTTAGTAGGGTTATAATGTATCCTAAATAGTATTTCCTAGCCTCCAATGTAAAAGCCATGAACCTTACAATCCAAGATCCATTAGACCAAGAGAATGCTAGTACTTACTATCCTCTATGCCAAAATCAAGAATTTATTAGTCATCGCCATGCCAGCCTTGACAAGAGAAACAAAACTCTATCTCAAAATCCCCAATTTGATTCATGTTTGAATTCAAAATCCTAAAATAATAAATAAAATAGATCTATCCTCCTATGCAATTTCATCATCCAGACCTTCACAATCCATTTAATGACCTTATCAACCATACAATAAATAAGCCTATCAATCATCCATTCAACCATATGATATTATCTTTTTCAAATAATCTTCAAAGGATTTTATTTGAGGACTATTAACAAGGAAGAAACATTAAAAGGACAAAGTTGAGGAGTTGTGTCACATCCCTTATCAAGTACCACCATTCTTTAGCAAGTACAAGAAGTTGTTGGAAATGAAGCTATTGATTCAAACCATGTTTAGGATGTACAAGATTCTCCTAGAACTACTACCTCCACAAGTCAAACCAAGAAAAATACCAAATGAAGACAATATACTCCTTTGGGAGTCTTTAGAAGAAAATGTTTCACAAGCTAGTCAAGGCTAACAAGATCATATTTCCACTTACCAAGAATTTTTATGAAAGATTTCCAAAGACCAAATGGAAAATATTATGAATTTACCATATCTCCAATGAAATTCTAACAAAAATTTGTAATTAATTCAAGGAGATTCAATATCTAATTGATAGTGGGACTCTTGAAATTGAAGAGGTTACACCTACATAACATAATTAACTAGATACATATCAAGATCCTTCTTAAAAGGAATCCAAATGAGAACAATCCCCCTCTTTCATGAGATCCATAAAATCCATAAGATCCAAATATATTCCACTAATTAGTGTGTGAGAATAAAGAACCATATCCAAGATCTAATCCACAATAGCGATCTTGAAGTGAAATAAAGTACATATATCTTGTCAATAATCAATTGGGACTATTTCAAAAGCTCGTTTCAATGCATGTACAACATTTCTCGCAACCAAGTCAAGAAAAAATATCCAATCTAATTTCATCCATCATACAACAAACCCCATGTTATTTTCTCTCACAACATGCCTTATTTTTCTCTTTAAAAAATGAGGAACCCCTTCTTTTTTTATTTTTCTTTAGCTTGTTTTGGTGATTAAAGGAAAATTTTCCTTAGAGTTGATCTTGAAAAAGGAGTTAAAAATTATATTATGAAAAAATAGAGCATCAAAAGTTAGCTTGGGTTACCTTTTGAAATCATTTCAAATTCACAATAATTTTCAAGATATTAACTTGCAAGTGTTTTGCACCCTGCTAGAACAAGTTTTTATCTCACTTCAATCCTCATGCAATTTCTAGTTTAATTAGGAATTCTTGCATGATTAGATGTGTGCATCGATATGAGGAATAAATGCTACTAGATGTTAAGTGTTATAGTATAAGTCATTTTCAAGACCCGAGTTGATCACAAAATCAAATTTAAATCTTTGTGGAGATTCAGGGTCTAGGAGAACTAAATTATTGAATACTAAGTTTCTTTTTCACTTAAGATTTGTTTGTTATTTCTAATTCATTTCAATATACTCGTAATTACATGGTTTCTAGTCAAAAGTGAACTGCATTCTTTTCAAATTTTATATTTGAACCTTTAAACTCAAAATACAACTGAGTCAAGTTTAATTCTTTTGTGAAAGCCTAAGGTCCATTTGAACAAAACATTGAATGAAACATAAGCTTTTGATTCACTTACAATTTTTCACAACTGTATGCTAGGAGGACATTCTAGGTCTCTAAGTGAAAACCTATTTTGAGCTTAACTTTTTAGTTCACTTGATTCTTCCCACAATCGTACATTGATGACATCATCAAGAAGTAATTCTTACATCATCAATTACATTACCCAAAGAATGGTCAACCTCAAGGAGATAACATCATCTTTCTTTATCATGATGTCATTAGCATGGATTTCCATCTGAACCCAATATTTAGTTTTAGCATTTCCATATCCCTTGGAATCCTCCACATCCGATAACAACTGAATTACCTGCAATTGTGAGAAAATGATTCCCAACTACATTAATACCAAAATTAATGATAAATGACCATTTGAATTCAAATTTCATATGTAAGTTTAGAAAGGTTAATTATAGAAGTATGTATAAATAAGTATTTTCATTAGAAATTAAGCAATTTAAGTGATAAAGAACAACTTGCTAAAGTTTTCTCAAGTATTTGCAAATGTGTTCCCACCCTTCTTCATTAATGCCTATCTATTATGACCTCTACATTGAATGCATTTAGATTTTTTGCATTTTACAAGTTTATAAACCATTTTTCAATTCATTAAGTCATGAAAGTGAATCAAAAGATTAAAAAGTGATTTGGCAAGTAAAAGGTGATCCAATGAACAAAGGCAATTTTTTAAAACTAGCATAATAGTGAAGCTGACAATGTTGTAGTGACTTTCCTAGAAGCATATCTAGAAGATGAATCTATATTTACATAATTCAACAATTAGTTATCTCAAAGGTTTATACATCCCCAAATTCAACCAAGTACACATTCAACAAACCTTAATACAATACTTCATTCAAACTCATGTATTCTTCCCTCTTGCATTCAATTTTTCATTCAAACTCATATTCTTCCCTCTCTCATTCATTCACACATTCTATCCCACATTATCTCAATCTCTCATTCTTGAAACTTCACTCTTTCATTCTACACCTTTCATTCTTGCATTCAAGCTCTTCTACACCAAGCTTCTTGCACATTTGTGTCTATGTGCCCTTGTCTCAAGCTCTCTCGAATCATTGTACTTCCTCTTGGCTTCTCAAGCTCATTGGAGGGAGGGTAACACTTTAATTTTATTGTATTTCTCATTTGAGTAGCATATTGATATCTTTCATGTTCTCTTCTTCATCTTGTCATTCCATACTATATATTTTCTATTTCTCTATCTTTTTGTCTCTTTGGTTGTCCTTGGAGGTGAAAACACCAAAATGGGGGTTTGACTAATGAAAACCCTAAAACATCCCCAACACATTTTTTTGTTTTCATGTGTGTAGGTTGTTCGTGTGGAGCTTTGTGGGAGGCTTCATAGCTAAACCACTTGTGATCTCACTCATTTATTTCACCCCCTATCATTTCATTCAAATAGTTTATTTATTTGTATTATCTAGTATTCTTCTTGTTGTGATTTTTCCTTTATTTCTTACAGTTTGTTAAATTAGTCAAAACTATCAAACTTTAGTTTTTGAGTAGTTAGTAGGTCCTATTATCTTTTGGTGATAGACTCCACTTTCGATCTATACAAGATGCTAGCACTCCATTGGGACACCAACACATCGTGATGTCATCCTTGTCTCGCATTGTCATCCTCTGGTTGAAAGTTAGCCTATCTCCTAAGACCTCTAAGGCCTGCTCATTTAGCTTCTAAAGTTATTTTCCCATAAATAGACATAAAAACATTAAAAAACATATCAAAAAACTCCCTTTTACCTATCTTGGCCACTTGAGCTTCTTTCCTTGAGGTAGTTGAGGACAATTCTCTCCCTGTAGACTCTTCCATGACCTAGAGACGTAGGAGTAGTGAATCTCCTCCTCTTCATTCTTTAATTGGTTATTGGTCTAAGAAATGATAATATTCAAGTAAACTAAGGTTGCATGATAATATTGGACCCTTACAAACTATCTTACTCATGATGCTTGATATGAGAGCTTCCCTTTTAAATAGGCTACTACAAATTCAAATGGTATACTTCCAACACAATAGGAATAGTCATGAGTATGTTAAGTCAATATTAATAATTTTATGTCAATGACAGTGTTTAAGGGTGTTCCAATAGTACCTTTCATCATCATACCCCTTGCTTAAATCTAGAATACCATTTTGGGTGTGTGCACCAATCTTTGACACAAAAAAGGTGTCAAATTTCAAAAACCCACGTAACAAGCCATATCGCAATTGCCAAATTTGGAGAGCGCCAAATTTGGCACTCTCCAAATAGGCTTGGTAATACCAAGCCTATTTGGTGCTCTCCAAATGGCTTGACCATTTGGAGAGCGCCAAATTTGGTGCCCACCAAATGAGCTACATTGACAAAAAATTAACTTAGCTTTATCTTTGTGTCTCTCTCCACCACTTTGATAACACTTAGAGTTTGTGGTTTTTTGATCAATGATGGATAGTCAAGGTTTTACCTTTCAATCCCTCTCTGTCTACTTCCCTCTTAATTAATACGTACCCATTTTCTCTCAACCTCTCTAGGTCTCTCCTACACTCTCTACCTTGTCTTCCATCCTTAGGGTTTAGGGTATAGGGTCAAGGGTTTAATGTATAGGATAGAGGGTTGAGATTTTAATGTATAGGATAACTCCCCCTCTCTCTCAAGTATCTCCCTCCCTCTATCCCTCCTGCCCCCCTCTCTCTCAAGTCTCTCCCTTTCTCTATCCCTCCCACCCTCTCTCTCTTGGATCTCTCGCACCCCCTCTCCCTCTCTCAAGTCTTCCCCTCCCACCCTAACTAGATAAATCTTTCTCCCTCTCAACTTTCTCTCTCTCTCACGTATCTCCCACTCCCTCTCTCTCAAGTATCTCCCTCAAAATATCCCTCCCACCCCCTCTCCCTCTCTCAAGTCTCTCCCTCCCCCCTAACTAGATAACTCTCTCTCCATCTCAAGTCTCTCTCTCTCTTAGGTCCCACTCCCTCCCACCCTACCTAGATAACTCTCTCTCACTCCAACCCCCTCTCTCACACTCCCTCTCAAGTCTTTCTCTCTCTCTCACTCCCAATCCCTCTCTTAAGTATTTATCTCTCTCTCTCTTAGGTCTCTCCCACTTAGGGTTTAGGTTTTAATGTATAGGGTAGAGGGTAGAGGGTTGAGGGTTGAGGTATTACAATTTAAGGGTTTTGGGTTTCTTGCTATTATGGTTTAAGGGTTGAGGGTTGAGGGATTGAGGTTTAATGAATAGTGTTGATGGATTAGGGTTGAGGGTTTAATGTACATAGGGTAGAGGGTTGAGGTTTGAGGGTTCATTTTTTAGGGTTTAAGGTATAAGGTTGAGGGACTAGGGTCGAGGATTTAATATATAGGGTAGAGGGTTGAGGAATTAGGGTTTAAGGGTTGAAGGTTGAGGGATTAGGGTTAAAGGTATAGGGTTGAGGGATTATGGTTGATGGTTTAATGTATAGGGCTAAGGGATTATGGTTGAGGGTTTATTCTCAACCCTCGACCCTTAAACCCTAATCCCTCAACCCTCAACCCTTAAACCATAATCCCTCGACCCTAATCCCTCAACCCTAAACCCTCAACCCTCAACCCTCAACCATAAACCCTCTACTATATACATTAAACCCTCAACCCTAATCCCTCAACACTATCCCTTAAACCTTAATCCCTCAACCCTCAACCCTTAAACTATAATACCTCAACCCTCTACCCTATACATTAAACCCTCAACCCTATACCTTAAACCTTAATCCCTCAAACCTCAAACCTTAAACCCTCAACCCTTAAATCATAATACCTCAACCCTCAATCCTCTACTCTCTACCCTATACATTAAACCCTCAACCCTAATTTATCAACCCTATACCTTGAACCCTAATCCCTCAAACCTCAAACTTGAAACCCTCAACCCTAAAACCCTAGACCCTAAACCCTTAAACCCTCAACCTCCAACCCTCAATACATAAACCTGCAACACTTAAGCACTAGTACCTCAACCCCCAACCCTCAAGCCTCAACCCTCTACCCTATCAATTAAACCCTCAACCCTAATTGTTTAACCCTACACCTTAAACCTTAATCCATCAACCCTCCAACCTTAAACCATAAACCCTTAAATCCTAATCCCTCAACCCTAAAACCCTAATCCCTCAACCCTCAACCCTTAACCCCTCAACTCTCAACCCTCATATCATTAACCCTCAAACATTAAACCTTTAATCCCTCAACCCTTAAAACCACAACCCTCAACCCCCAACTCTCTACCCTATACATTAAACCCTCAACCCTATACACTAAACCCTAATCCTTTAATCCTCAACCCTCTACTCTATACATCAAACCCTAAACCCTAATCCCTCAATGTTATCCCTCAACCCTTAACCCTTAAACTGTAATACCTCAACCCTCAACCCTCTACCCTCTACCCTCTACCCTATACATTAAAGCCTCAACCCTAATTTTTCAACCCTATACCTTAAGCCCTAATCCCTTAAACCTAAAACCTCAAACCCTCAACCCTTAAAACATAATACCTCAACCCTCTACCCTCTACCCTATACATTAAACCCTCAACCCTATTCCATCAACCCTATACCTTAAACCCTAATACCTCAAACCTAAAACCTTAAACTCTCAATGCTTAAACCATAATACCTCTACCCTCTACCCTCTACCCTCTACCCTCTATCCTCTACCCTCTACCCTCTACCCTCTACCCTCTATCCTCTACCCTCTATCCTCTATCCTATACCTTCTATCATATACATTAAACCCTCAACCCTATACCTTAAACCCTAATCCTTCAAACCTCGAACCTTAAACCCTCAACCCTTAAACCCTAATACCTCAACCCTCTACCCTCTACTCTATCAATTAAACCCTTAACAATCAAACCTTAAACTCTTAATCCCTCAACCCTCAACCCTTAAAACCTCAACCCTCAACTCTCTACCCTATACATTAAACCCTCAATCCTAATCCCTCAACCCTATATGTTAAACCCTAATCCTTCCAATCCAACCCCTAAACCCTCACCCTTAAACCCTTAATCCTATACCCTCAATCCTAATCCCTCAACCCTCTACCCATAAACTCTCAAACCTTAAACCTGTAATCCCTCAACCCTTAAAACCTCAACCCTCAACCCTCAACTCTCTACCCTATACATTAAATCCTCAACCATAATCCCTCAACCGTATGCATTAAACCCTCAACCACGATCCCTCAACCCTATACCTTAAACTATAATCCCTCAACCCTCAACCCTTAAACCCTAATTCATCAACCCTCTACCCTATATATTAAACTCTCAACCCTAATCCCACAACCTTATACCTTAAACCCTCAACCCTCAAACCTCTACTCTATACATTAAACCCTCAACCCTAATCCCACAACCTTATACCTTAAACCCTCAACCCTCAAACCTCAAACCTATCCTCTATACATTAAACCCTCAACCCTCAACCCTTAAACCATAATACCTCAACCCTAAACCCTCTATCCTCTACCCTATACATTAAACCATCAACCCTAAGTGGCAGACCTAAGAGAGAGAGAGAGTGAGATGAGAGGGAGAGAGAAAGATAAAGACCTGAGAGAGGGAGTTGGAGTGAGAGAGAGAGAGAGAGAAAGACCTAAGAGGGAGAGGGGGGAGAGAGAGAGGGAGTGTGAGAGAGGGGGTTTGAATGAGAGAGAGTTGTCCAGGTAGGGTGGGAGGGAGTGAAACCTAAGAGAGACCTAGAGTACTAATGAGACAAGGAGTGAGAGCCATAGAGATGGTTGAGAGATGGAGAGGTAGAGAAGGATTAAACCCTAAAGCCTTAAACCCTATACCTTAGACACTAATCCCTCAACCCTCAACCCTAAACCCTAATCCCTCAATCCTCAACCCTTCAACCCTCATCCTTCAACCCTCAACCCTTAAACCCTAATCCCTCAACCCTTAAACCCTTAATCCCTAAACTTGTAAACCCTAATCCCTCAATTCTATAACCCTCAACCCCTTAACCATAATCCCTCAATCATATAACCCTCATCCCTCAACCCTCAACACTTAAACCCTAATCCTTATACCTATACCCTCAACCCTCAACCCTCTACCCCTAAACTCTTAAACCCTTCAACCCTCAAGCCTCAAGCCTCAACCCTAATCCCTCAACCCTCAACCCTAAACCCTTAAACCATCAACCCTTAAACCCTAAATCATTGACCCTTAAACCTTAATCCCTCAATCATATAGCCCTCAAACTTCAACTCTCAACCCTAAACCCTAATCCCTCAATATTTAACCCTTAAACCCTCATCCTTCAACCCTCAACCCTTAAACCCTAATCCCTCAACCCTCAACCCTTAAACCCTTAATCCCTAAACCCTTAAACCCTAATCCCTCAATCATATAACCCTCAACCCTCAACCCTTAAACCCTAATCCT
Source organism: Sequoia sempervirens (assembly GCA_007258455.2). Taxonomy (NCBI): domain Eukaryota; kingdom Viridiplantae; phylum Streptophyta; class Pinopsida; order Cupressales; family Cupressaceae; genus Sequoia; species Sequoia sempervirens. The sequence goes on along the minus strand of VDFB02270208.1, from coordinate 29,049 downwards.
ACAATCCTATACCCCTCAATCTTCAACCCTCAACTCTTAAACCCTAATCCCTCAATCCTCAACCATTAAACCATCATCCTTTAACACTCAACCTTTTATCCCTATACCCTCAACCCTCAACCCTTAACTACAACAAATCCCTATGATTTTCTCCATTTTTTGCTCCATTTGTTGCTTCCACCCACTGTTTTAATGTATCTTTTTCCATTTTTTTGAAAATGTCAATGCTATTTATTGAGATGGTGCTATTTTTGGCATTTATTTGCGTCGATCAGGACAAGTTGGTGCTAATTAAAGTGCTAATTTGTGCTGCAATTAGTGCCACCTTTAGCGTCAATATTAGCTCCGAGTGTGGAACCATCGTTAGTGTCGCCTATTGCTCTAAGTTTAGCTTCGAGTTTAGTGCCACTTTTAGCTTTGGGTTTAGCTTTGAGTTTAGCTCTGGGTTTAGCATTGATTTAGGCACCCCTATGTCGAAGAGACTTATTTATATGTCTCATCGATGATGTAAAATAGTGAAATTTCAAGAAGATACAAACATATCAAGGAGAGAATCACTTATGTCACATCAACAATATATATCTACAAGTGCTTGGTGAAACACAAGTCTTGGATATAAAAAAATAATGCTGATGAGACATTGAGATAATGGTAAGACAAATAAGATTGTCTAATCGACACTCTTCAAGTAATGATCAAAAGCATACACTATTTTACCACCGGGAAGGAGAGCAACATATGTGGTAGAGTAGTATACACTACAATCTCGCAGCAAGAAGCCTTGAACAAGGCGGTAGTGCGGTAAATAGTAGAAGGGAAGGGAAAAACCCAGCCATACCACAATGAGTATAATAAGAGACAATGGTAGTATGGTAATCATGGCATCATTACAATTTATAGCACTAAATGTAGCAAATCACGTCAGTCACAATCCATTTGAATAAATCATTTAAGGAATCAAGAATATAGCCTACCAAAATACTCTAAAACTCTAATAAACATTTTCTAAAAATTTCACCGAAATATTATTTTTAGGCATAGCCTGCCAGAATGGAGTTTTCATTTTAATAAACATACAATAAAACCTTTGTTGAAACCTTATTTTTAGGCATAGCCCACCAAAATGGAGAAGTGCTTCAGTAAATATGATAGAGAATGGTAAGGAGGCATAGGATTCATTGTTGTTTATCTCACTCCTGCTCTAATCAACAAGGGGTTACAATGTTCATGATACTATTTGTAATCCAGGCATTTAATTGACATATGTTTGCATAATCTCAAATTCATTCAGATGCTTTTGAAGTATCAATGTATCCTATATAGGGTTTAGAATGAATTCTTTTAACTTAAAAAAATAAAACAGATGCTTTTGAAGTATCAATGTGTCCTATATAGGGTTTAGAATAATTTCTTTTCATTTAAATAAATAAATAAATGATGTATTTTCCTATGATTAGATAATGTGGAGATCTCCTAAATCTTCCCTAGCACACTATCCTCTTTCGCATTGTGTTCATTACTCTAGCTGCTAGGGTTTTTCATTTGACATCTTTAATATCTTCATGATAGTGGCTTTTAAATAGATCTTAGTCTTTGCTTTAATCTTTATCATGTAACCCTTGAGTTCCATAATCCACATTCAATCTCTTCTAAGAAAGTTGTCTTAAGCTAGACTGCATAGTATGCATATAAAGCAAGTCCTTCTTCATACCTTCCATTGTTCCAAACCACCACTCACCACCTTACTTAAAATGTTGTCTCCATAAGCACAATAGCATCTTTTAAAATCATGGTTTCTAGTGATTGACCATTAAGGTCACTACTTTCATCAAGATACAATGAGATTTTTGTCTTCAAACTTAAGGCATTATGCAAGATAACATTGTGAAGTTTTTGTTGTGTACAATTTGATTTTCTTGCACATTTACTACTTTTCTAACTTCCTTTAAGACTGGATATTGCACCATCAACTACAATCTCAAACAACTTACTCACTGTCACTTGAAGATTCCTTTCATGAGCATCCTTGTATAAAATCAAATTATGCCCTATAGATTGCCTACTTACTTACTAATATAGGGGACTCATTATTTCATGGTATTTTGAGTTTTATTTAGAAGGGGCTAATATGTGGCATTTTTATGTGTAGGAAGAATAGATTGTGATGCAACGTTCAAGTATGGATAGTTCGGGAAAAATTGGATTGCTATCGGTGTCATAACCAGGTTGGGTTGTACCTTGAGCCAGTGTGAAACACTTCCAGGTTTTTTCACTCTAAAGCAGAACTTGTGTGTAGGAATTTCCAAATATCCGAAAAAGGAAGTTCCTACATTTTAAAGATAAAATCATAAATTTTTTTATCCATTTTATGATCCAATCTTACATCTTTAATATCCAATAGAAAAAATTTGTACATTCTAAAGATAAAATCATAAATTTGTTTATCCAGCTTCTAATCTAATTTGAGATCTTGAATATCAAATAGAGAAAGTTCCTATATTCTAAAGATAAAATCATAAATTTTGTTGGTCCAATTGGAGATCCAATTTCAGGTCGTGAAGCTTCAATAGAGAAATTTCCTACATTCTAAAGATAAAATCATAAATTTGTTTGGTCCAATTTGAGGTCCAATTGTAAGGATTTGTCTTTTTAATTATACTTTCTGATATTTGTCTTGATACAAATTGTTACTTTAGAATTATGGTATTTCTTTTCTTCTAATGTTTTCAACCCTCATTTCAAGAAAGAGCTCTGAATATGGTTCCTTCAAATGGAGACTACACTTTTATGTGATAGATTTCATCTAGAAACACCAAAAGCTTAGGTACTGTCATACTCAGGTACAATAGAGTTTGAGGTTACCTTGTTCTCCTTGATACAAAATTTTCTCCTTCAATCCCTCTTAAGCAACATTTATTGTTATGGACTTCATCATTGTACCTTTCATTCATTTTATTTGATTTGTTATGTGGAAACATGATGTCTCTATTTTTGCAAGTGATGGCTATTGTGTAAGCTTTAAATCTACATGGCTGCCCCTCATGTTCAATTCTTGTGATTGTTATGATGCTTGGGGTTGCTTACTTTTAACCAGACTATTAATGAAAACTATCTTGGAATGCTTGATGATCAATTTTGTTAGAATCATGGCTATGTTGATAGTGGAATGTCCTTATTAATAAGGACAAATCTTTATCAATAAAGAGATTACCCCTTACCAACATACTACACTATCCTTACAAAGATTGATCTTTAATGCTTCATGGATGGTTTACTTGTGATTATCCTTCTCAAATGAAACAATAGGGCAGTGGGTTGGGCTCAGCCCTTGTGGGAGCCACATTTCACCCCACATGTTGTAACCAGATAAACAAAATAGCCTAATTTTATCTATACCTGCACAATGAGAAAACATGTTAGATAAAACCAAGCATATGATAGATATGTTTGATAACTTTCTTGTTTTCTTGGACATCTACGGTATGCAAGTTATTTGAATGCACATGATGATCAAATTATATTTTTATAGATGTATGTACATATTTTGACTAGTGATCCTTCATTGCTCTAACAGCACTCTTCTCAATCAAATACAAGGAACCTAGGGGCAATAAGGAAGACATCAACTTGGAGGCTTAGACAAGCGGGAAGACTAAAGATGATGCAAAACAAAGCAACTGAGATTCATCATTGTCCCCTTTCTCTTTATGTACATTTTTCTCTTTTGTATCTATAAATGTATAGTTTTTTTATTATATGCATTCAAATAGTCAGTTCCATGACTTGTGTGGAACAACATACATTTACATTATCAATAAAGACTACATTTTTGAAAGGATTGTGCAATATTTCCTATATTATATGCATCTACATAAGTGCAATCTAGTAACATTTGTAATCTTTTGATTTTGTTTATGCACATGAATGTAATATAGTAAAAATAAAAATGTACCTTACTCTTCATTTGAAAATCACAAAAGCTCTACCTGATTGAGCTATTAACTTTTGTGTCTTCACAAACATATGTTGATACAAAATTAATGGAAGAAGCATCCAAGTAATCCTAATTTTTTCTACCAACAATTCATACCAAAGATTGAACAATTTAAGGATATTGCAATAGGTAATTTGTATCAACACAAGTAATATTATTGAAGCATTTCAAAGTTTAGGCCTTAAGAATCATCCTTTTTAAACATGGATTGTGTTGTAGCCAAAACTCCATCCTAATTATTTTTGCATATTTCTATTTTCACTCATCTCTTACATCCACCATATGCATAGAATTCCTGTCATAATAATTTAAATTTAATAAAATCCCTTACATGAGCTTCCAAATAAAACCCTTGATCATAGCATCAAAGTGTATTCCTCCTTTGAAATACTCCTATGATTGCTCATAGCATATCGCCAAGACAACACCATGTCGATGAGAGTCCCTCCAAAGTCTCCTTGACATTTCACACACAACATAGATTAGAAATGTAGATGAGACACCCCTATGTCCAAGAGACTTATTTATATGTCTCATCGACAATGTAAAACAGTGAATGTCAACAAGATACTGGTATATCAAGGATAGAATCACTTATGTCACATTGACAAGGTATATCTACAAGTGCTCGGTGAAACACAACTCTTGGATATAACAAAGTAATTGTTGATGAGACAGTGGCATATCGGCAAGAGACATTAACTTGTTTCATTGACATTTGCAACCAACATCGGAGGAACATAAGATCTAATGTTGATGAGACATTGAGATATCGTTAAGACAAATAAGATTGTCTCATTGACACTCTTCAAGTAATGATCAAAAGCATACACTGTTATACCACCGAGAAGGTGAGCAACATATGTGGTAGAGCAGTATACACCAGAAGGGAAGGGAAAAACACCACCGCCATACCGACATATCAAAGAAACAATGGGCATTTTAATTAAAAGTCTCTTCAAAAATTATGAAATGATGATTATTCTGATTGATGTGACTAACAAAAATATCAATGAGACTACCACTATTAATGAAGAACTTGATTATAAAGGTGGTGCGAGCACCATTTATGAACCAAGGTTGGATAAAGTGTTTTGAAATTTGATAAATACAGCCTCAAAGAAGTTGAAATCACTATGAATTGTAATTGAAGGATTTGGAGAACCAAGTTGGACAATGGTAGGCAGCTGGAAATTTGTAGCATTTATCCAAGTAAGTGGTCTAAACTTAGGTCAAAGTATTTTCTCAGTAAGTAGATGAAAGAATTGCATGAGTAGGGTTGAGATGGAAAAAACCCCAAGCAAAAAAAAATAAAAAATATAGAAAACTAAAGCTAGGCAATTTAATCAAGACTTAATTGATTTGTGTCTTGGGTTTGGGCCAAAATCCAAAAGAATAGCACAACTTAACCCATCATGTGTGACATTAGTAGATAAACAAAAAAAATTGGGAGATGTATGGATTCCATGTAGGGGTTACAACCTCTTTATTTGTCATTATAGGAAGAAATTTTGGCATAGCCTAGTGTCAAACCCATGGATTTTGAATTTGGGAAAATTTGTAGTACCCAACATCTTTGTGAACATAGATTTAATCAAGGTGTTGGAAAAGAATTACAATCTAAAGATGAGAGAAATGCATTTTCCTAATGGGTCACAGTTCATGGTCATAAAGCAAGATTATATTTCCATGATTTTTTTAGCTAGACACTTCCCTGAAAACAAAATTACAAATCAAAAACTTGTTGGAGGAATACCGCACCATGGACACAAGTTACAAGAGGTGGAAATTTCCTCTACATAGGGTTAAAGGTGTGAGTAACCAAACTATGAGGTTCTCTAGTGAAGATAAGCCCCCATTCTCTATGGCTTTGTTTGAAGAATACTTTCAATACACTTATTACTCAGTTGGTCAAGTACTGCGAATTGATGTTCCTAAGAACATGATAATTGCTCCCATGGTTTCAGCCACAAACATCCAGAGCCATATTTCCCAACCCTATGTTTATGTAGAGTATTTATCGAAGGCCATCAATAATTCCCTCAATATCATCAAGAATGACAGTGAAGCCATTAATTTTGAGCACTATTCTCTTTTCATGCACATGATATTATACAAAGGGTAGGTGATGGGGATATGGGGTGAGGAATTAAGAATAAAAGACTTAGATAATGATAGAAATTCAAGGCCTATACAAATGTGTACATCTGTGTGGGACAACAAGTGTGGGATGTCCCAATACCTATATTTTGTGGAATATTTTTTCAAACCACTATACAAGATGTTAGGCCAAAAATGTGACTACAACCTCTCCCCAGAGATCTTAAGATTTCTCTGACCAAAAGATATGGGTCATGAAGCAGGGATAAATCACAATTGGGGGGACTGGTACATGTTTGGGGATTGTACTGTTATCAGGGTTTATGGATTTGAAGTTGCACCTTATTTGTTGCCTAATATTGTGCCAGACAAAGTTGCTTGTTTAGAGATCATAAGGCAATTTTCATTTTTTATTTTCATGCATTTAAAGAGCTATGGGAGGCAGACTTTCATGCCTTCCACTTTATGCTTTGGTGATTTCACTATTATCTCCGATTCAGGCTATGACTTGGTTAGTGGTAAACTGGATTATTATGGCTTGTCAGGTGGCAACAAAAGGGAAAAGTTTGATCCTGAACACTTCATTTGTGATGCCAAAAAATTTTAGAAATTGAAAGGGTATGAGCATAGTTTCCTTTTAGAAGATGTCATCAAAAATTGTGAAGAAAAACAAAACACGATGAGAATAAATGCCTATAGTAGGGTTATGATGGTTGAGGCTTGGAAGGTGAATAATAACCCAAGCTACGTAGGGGCTTTCCCTGAGGTACAGGATCCCATAGAAAGAATTGAATAGTTAATCCTTCATGAAGAAGAATTGATAAGAAATGTGCCACTTGTGGCATTTGAAAGAGGAAGGGGCATTGTTCCTAGAAGGAAAGTAGAAAATATCACACCACTAGATCACTTATCACCTCAGCCTACTCCTAAAGTGAGCTTTTCAGTTGGTTCCCCATCCATGGAAGAAGATAAAACTGAGGAAGAAGAAGTCTCACAGTTTAGTAGTCCTGTTATACCCCAATATGAGATGCCATTGGAAAGAAGTGTGATCACCTTTGAAGCCTCTGATGAGCTATTAGATGATGTGAGGCATCGTGCAAGTCAGGAATTTTTTGCAGATGATACTTTTGTGCAGACCCCTAAATTTAAGTTCTGTATATATGAGGATAAATGAAGACTAATAAGAGAAAGGTTAAAGGACATTGACCCTAAGAAAGAGGCTTATGCCTTGAAATAGTTGCAACATGAAGTTGATAGGGAAATGAGAACCCTGACTACTAAGAGAGGAAGATCATTATTGCAAGAAGTTGGAGTTGTGCCCCTTCCTAGGTGAGATAGTAGTTAAGCCATGTTGTTTTTGATAGTTTTTTGAAGAGAAGAATAAAGCTTTACAAATAATGGATGAAGCAGGTCACAGGGTCTATACAAGGTTAGGGTACAATCCTGATAATACCACTCTACAAATTTGAGCTCTTTACCCCCAGGAAAGAAGCCTTCTCTCATTGACCATGATCAAATTTTTGGACATCTCCTAGTGCAAAGAGTAGGGGAGACAGATCCCTTGGAGATTGTTGACTTGAATGTGAATGTAGCCAATTTCACCAAAGCCCATATCCAAAAGCTAGTAAGAGATAACCAGTGGTTGATAGAGGAAAATGACAGGTTGAAACAAGAATTAACCAACTAAAAAGATAGGTTGCCTACTTCTCCAAGGCTTTACTCTCCTTTAACATGAAAGAAAAGAGTTAGAGGCCATGTCTGAGACTACTCAATGGAAGCATAAATTTGAAAAGGCTCAAAAGGAACAGGAAGAACTAAAAAGAAAATTGAAGGCTACTACTTTTGAAGTAGCATCAGGGATAATTTTTGTGAAATTCAAATATATGTGCCAACATGCAGATGGTGTCTGGTGTGCTCACAGTGGAACATACAAGGCCCTCATGGAGCATGGAATTCTACTTGATAGGATGAAGGAAATGGAATCCCATATCAAGGAAAAAGATGGAGATAATAATGTTTTTCTCAAAGAATGTCAGAGCCTCATGAATACACATGAAAACTTCTAGAATATCTTGACACAGGAATTGAGTGACTTCAGCCAACCACTATGTATGGCCATGCCAGATATCCTTGAAGAAATAGATTTGAAGGATCAAGAAACTTGGAAAAATGAGATATCAAAATTTTTTCCAAGCATCCTTGATGACATCAATGATGAGGATGAGGTATTTAGGAAAATGCATAAGTAGCTCAGGAGGATTGTTGGATTGGAGAATGTAATGACAGACACTCTACATAATGCAAACACTTATGCCCATGAGAAATACATTAATCACATGTCAAAGGTTAATTTGTTCCTTGCACAAGTTGTATGAGGAGGTAGTCAGAGTTTGGTTGTTGTGGATGCATTAACATGGTGCTTGAGCCTTGAACAAATCTTAGGTGGTCACGGGCACTTGTTGATGATTAATAGGCTGTGGTGCATCAAACAATAAACTCTTTTTAATTTTCTATGTTATGTTAGTTATGCTTTAATTAAGAAACGATGTAACTTTTTTGAACAAACCTGAATCTTATTGCTTCTCGTACAAATAGGGAAACCAAGGTCTTATTTTGATCATCATATCATCATCATTTCAATCCATTAGAATACATACTAGACCATCTCATCAACTTATTCATATCAAAAGAACTCATGTTATGTATGTTTATATTTTGAGCAATATAATGGAGCAGATACATTATAACTCTTAATCCATTTTTCAGTGTTCAATTGTTGTGTCAATTTTCATGCTTATTTATTGCTTTTTTGTGTCCAAAGTGGTCTTTTCAAGTTGTTTAAATCTATAAAATTTATCAGGGCACATTTTTTGTTACTGTGTGGATGCTTTGATTGGTTTCTAGTTAGGTGTGAATTAAATTCCTTTCAAATAATTTACTTTAATTGGTTTGTATTAAGGATTAAAGTCCTCTTAGAAATTGGCACCCTCTTATGGTCTAAAAACATGCATTTTTGAGACCCAACAGATTGCAAATAACTTTGAAAATTTAGAAGTCTATGAAATAATGTATATATTCTTATACTTGTAAATATTCTTGTACTTGTATATTCTATGAAACATTCCTTATTTTCTATAAAACAATGTATATATTCTTGTACTTGTAAATATTATTTTACTGTTATTTCTATTAAAGAAAACAGAGTTTGAACAAAAAAATCTTCACCCTTTTTTGTAAGTGAGTATGTGAATTATTGTTTAAGGAAAAATATTACAGTGTTTACATTTTCAATTTACTAGTTTCAAATCTTCATTTTCTATGTATACAAAATTGTATGTTCTCTTTATCTCTAATGACATAAAACAATAATGTCATCAGAATCAGGGTTTTCAATTTCAGCACCATCATTGTCCACACTTTTCATATCATGTTCACTTCTAAGTACAATCATCAAAAATTTATTTTTATTTCTTGTCCCAGTTAATCTTGATTCCTTTTAGCGCAACACAATAGGTTGCATGTTAAATTTCAAACATTTTCTTTGCATTTTTTTGTATATATTATTTTCTCAGTGCATCATTATGTAACAACAATTTCACTTCTGAGATATACAGTAAAAATAAATGAAATCACATGTTTTCTTTTTCAAGGGAAATGTATGGTGAATACCCTATGTCTTTCAAATAAGTGTGCAAGAAAAATAAGACATAACTGAATGAATCTGATTTTCTACTGTACAATTGTTTTTTATGTGCTTTTTACTTTTTACATGTGGATTACCCTCAGAAAGAGACTGCTTATCTTTCCTTAAATGAAGCCTTTACATTTCTTGTCTACAAAAGGAATTTACTGCTTGACAACAAGTTCGTGAACTTCATACAAATTAAGATTGGTGTAAAATGACATCCCCGCAAATGTCATTTGGTCTAGAATTATAATGGAAAATTTAAAAAACTTGCTAGGAGAATAAAACAGGTTTTCAATTGTCCAAATACAACATAATATTACTGAATAATTTCAAATTTTAGGCCATAAGAATCATCCTTTTTTAAACATGGATTGCAAATAATTTTGAAAATTTGGAAGTCTTGGTCATTAACATTATTTTCTACTACAATGTCATCTAGTGCATTGTCAATTTTCATATGTTCTTTCAAGTATTTAATATTATCATCATCCTCGTCTTGACCTACATCATCTTCATCATCATTGAAATTTGACTATAGACCATCTATATTGTTACCAGATGTATTTGGATCATCATTTTCTATACCATCCACATTGTTGTCTTCCATAACATCATCTAACTCTGGATTATTGTCTTCTTGTGCCTGAACAATAACCATCTTCAACATCATCATGGATGTCAATTTCTTCAATGTTCTCTAATCCCTCTCTCTCATTTTGTTGGCCATCATTGTTTTTCTCAGTATCCACTAATGCATTGTCAAATACATGCCTTAATCTTGGATCATAGTGTATGAAAAATATCCATTTTGGGTCCAAAATATCTTCATAGAAAAATACTTGCACATGAATGATGTATACATATATTAGATGTATGTTATTAAAATTTTATTGATTAATAAACACATGTATATATTCGCAATAAGCTATGAATTAATAGATTAATGATCACTACCACTTCTTGTTTGAGTTAAAGAAATACTTGCTCATAATGAATTGGTAGAACATAAGGCTTTGTATCCTTTGGTAGGAACGATGAGGCATCTATAGAAAACAATCCACTATGGGTATCATGTCTTCATGTCCTCTCAAATGCTTCATACCATGTACACTTAAAAATACAACATTTAAAAGAGTGGTAATCCAACTCAATAATTTCTTGTATTTTCCCAACATATTGTAGATTCCCTTCAATTATATTCTTATCGTTTGAGCTTGATCGATTAGATTGCTTGAAGTCAACCATGATGCCACAATCGAAGGATCATCTCTTTACGTCTACACTTTCTACATGATAATGTCGACCATATGCCCACATTGCTGGATATTTCCTTGCCTATGAAAGACCATTCATTTCAGTGAAAACAAATATAATGATGAATATTAAAATAGTTAATACTATCAAAACTATAAGGAAACAACATTTTATAAAATTCCAACTGTACCTTTCTTTCACATCCTCTAGACATGTTGATTTCATCTTTTGTTATGTTTGAATTTGTACCTACATCTTCTATTTGATTTTGAATTTGTTTAGTAACCCATTCTAGTGTGCAATCTTTGCTCCATTCCCCAAGCAAATGAGTGGGAAGTGGAGTATTCCTTGGGTTCTATCTCTTAAACTATCTCCTTGCTTCTAACACATCTCTCTTTTTATCATACAGATCAATCCATTTGTTCATAAAGTCCATGTGGTACCGAATGAACTTGTCGAGTATAGAATTTTCATCTACACCTATTACATGTTAACATGTTTATTTCAAACTCCAAATTTCATGCTGTTAATTTGACAAATAAATTACAAAGTAAATTAATGATTGCAAGAAAAACAACCACACTGATCGTGAATTTACTTACTAATTTGTAGTTCAACACCATTAGATTGTGGTTTTTCTCCATCAATAATATATGATGCTCATTCTTCATCCCAAACATGTGGGCCATCTTCAAAATCCTTACCAGGGAATTCACATGGGAAGAAAAATGCTTCATTCAATACATACCCTTCAGCCATGCAACCCTCTAGATGTGCCTTTTGTTGGACATATCTTTTAAGAGTTTTCATATACCTCTCAAAGAAAAAAATCCACCTCGTTGATACAACACCCGACAATTCAATGTCATCGACTACGTGTATAAGTAAATGGACTTGTAGGTCCATGAAACTTGTAGGGAGCTCCTTCTCAAATACACATACAATTTCTACAATTTCCTTCTTCCACTTTGGCACTTCAAATTTATGGATCTCCTTGGAGGTCACCCACCTAATATAAGAATAGTAAATTAATATGAGCCTTTAGTCATAAATTAAAATGAAATATAATATCTCCATGTCTCTCACACATGAACATTTCATATAACCACATACCTTGTAAATGTTGACAATCGACTTATGGCATTCCTTAAGTCAACTATAAGACAGGAATCTCCCCTAATTTTCAATGGCATGATATGCTATCAAACACATTTATGAAAAGGTCATTAGTAATTTTTTCTCACGTGAAAAAATATCAAAATAAATTTAGTGCTTAATCAATGTTACAAGTAAATGTTAAATGTTGATATATAATACCTTCATTAAATTATGAAAATCGTGTGTTTTAAATCCTATGATATGTCCAACAACTGTAAAAGCTTTAGCCAATGATGACCCATAGCCAGTAGGTGTCCTTATTGAACTGATGACATTTTTTAGTTGGTCTAGCTTCTTCTTTTTTCAAAATCCATGGAGCTTCTACATATGTTTCATTTTCCCTATTTGTCCACAAATGTTTTCTATATACACCTAAAAACAGTCATGGAATTTAATTAATTAAATACTAGTTATTTTTAATTAATATTCGACTACATATAAATAAATTCTCAATTTATTTATATTGTTCATTTTCTAAATTCTCCAAATCTAAAAACATATTCTTCTAAATTAATTAAATAAACAAATTTCCTTAATCTTGTTTTATTTAATTAATCTTCACTAATCTTGATTAGAAATTCAAGCACATGTCTACAAATTTCTATGCCACCTCACCAAGGTCACATGAAATTAAATAATCCTAAATTTTAATTAGAATTATCTTCAACCAATTTTAAAAGCACATGGCTTATTCCTCACACACTTCCACCAATTTTCAAACACATGGTCTTTTCTTCCCACACTCAAGTCTTCCATCCAAATGGCATGTTGCCCATTGGTTAAGAGATTCTTCCATCCAAATGGAATGTTGTCTTTGGTCAAGGGGTCAACATCTTGATTCTCTTCATCTCCACCATTCATTCTTCTTGTTTGAATCTAGACCGTTGATCGTTGCCACCTCACCAGATGCTTGGAAAAGGCTATAAATACAACCCTTTGGCATTGTATTTTGTATCCACTTTCGAGTAGATCTATCATGCAGGAATATCATTTGAGCTTGGGAGCAATATGGAGTCTTATATTTACATTTTATATCATGTTTTTCATCATATTTATATTAGACTAACACTTTGCTTCATAGTTACATTTTATGTCATCCTTTGCATCATAGTTACATTTTAGATTAGCATATTCATAGTTAACATTTGAGCATATGGAGTATCATCTTAGTTTTCCATAGTTTTCATTTGAGCATATGTAGAATCATATAGATCACTACCATATTATTCACCACCGTTTTCCCATTCATCTTAATCATCATCATCCATTCATCATAGTATCCATCATTTTTATCATATAGTTGCATGTAGGAACTTAGTTGGATTGCATGTTGAATACTAATCTCGTTTCTTAAGTGCCATTCTAATAGACTTTGTGCATGTTGAAATCTAAGGGCCAAAGGGTTAAAGGAATCTTTAAGAATAGAGGACAATGAGACCTTCTTAAAAGATTTGTTAAATGGAAATTTAGAGTAGATTCTTTGCTTTGAATCTTTAATATAATTTGTTTCATTAAGGTTTGTGTTGATACTAACTTTACACATTTCACACACACACAAAATGGTGCCCACCTTGGGGCCCTGCTCTATTTTTTTTAACATTCTAGAAAATTTATGTTCGCAGATTCAAACATGAGAGTTTTGGCACAGTTTGCACTAGTTTTGGCACATTTTGCACCTATTTTGGCATAGTTTGCACTAGTTTTGGCACAGTTTGCACTAGTTTTGGCACAGTTTGCACTAGTTTTGGTGCAATTTGCAATAGTTTTGGCATAGTTTACAATAGTTTTGGCATAGTTTGCAATAGTTTTGGCACAATTTGCACTAGTTTTGGCACAATTTGCAATAGTTTTGGCACAGTTTGCACTAGTTTTGGCATAGTTTGCAATAGTTTTGGCACAGTTTGCAATAGTTTTAGAACATTTTGCACTTTCTCTAGTGAATTTTTTCTTTATTTTGGTGCATTTTTTATTTTTCCTTTTTTTCACCAAATCTGAAGGCTAATACTCTATGTTTTTGTTTTGCAGGTTTCCCAGATTCACTGTCAAAGACTCAAACATAAATTACTGACATATTGTAGGGATTGGAAGTTATTTAATTGTTTCCTTTTGGCTAAGTTAGGAACATAGCTTAATTAAAAATTTAATGAACACCATGTCTTGTGTGCTTGATGGATGGTAGGCATATGCTCTCCCCTTAACTAGGTAACCAAAAAGCTAGACCCATTCACTTTTTGTGTGCAAGTGTGAGTTAAGTATATCGCATGTGTTCTCTCTTTTTTATACAAAATAAAGATTGATTGAACTACAGTTGCTTGCTTTTTTTTATCTTAGAGGGCCTTCCTTGTGGGAAAAAGTAATCGCCCAAGGGAATGACCCAACTAGTAACACGCTAAAGCCAAGCAACTTCCAATTGGGATATAAATGTGGGTACTTGAACAAAGGCAAGTGTCACGAGGATAGTTTCGATGAGAAGGGAAGTAATGGTCTCTCACCACATGGATTATTCCCCACAAACGGAATGTCCGTACTAGAAGCCTTGTTATAGTTTGGCCAAAAACCTTTATCTATTCTTTGGTGCACCAACAATCATTGTAAAGGCATCCACATTCTCACAGTTTTTAGTAGAGATGAGAAATATGCCATGGGAGATTCATGGGTATTGATGTTTGGTTGCCCAGTAGAAGTGAGTGTTGTGGAGGGGAGCCAGTGGGGTCCAGCATCTAATCATCTGCTAAGAATAAGTGTGGCTGGGGTAAAACCCATGTGGAATCCAAAAGAATACAATCTTTCATAGCCTTAGGATTGTACATTGCTTGATGTGTTTTTACCAATGTGTTTTTGAACCAATTTCAATCACAAACATCACATGTTGAAAGTGAAAACCTTGGTTTAGAAAAACATTCATCAAAACAACCACGTCTCTAACTAGAAAATATGAAGAATCAAACAAACTTCCAAGAAACGATCTTATTCTCCCAATTTGGTGCATCTTGTAACTTTTCTAGCACATATTGGCTGCTTTTGGCTCATTTTGCACCTATTTTGGCATATTTTGCACCTATTTTGGCACAGTTTGCACTAGCTTTGGCGTAGTTTGCAATAGTTTTGGCATAGTTTGTAATAGTTTTTGCATAGTTTACAATAGTTTTGGCATATTTTGCACCTATTTTGGCACATTTTTCACTTTTTCTAGCTCATTTTGCACTTTCTCTGGTGCATTTTGCCTCTATTTAGCGCATTTTGTAGACCACAAAACTAGTGACCCAAATTCATCTCCTGTCTAACAATCAATCTCATCCTGGGAATCCCCAGCAGTGTTCAACCATTCCTTAAGTACAATAGAGTCTGAACATGTGCTTTATCAAATGATCTCACGAAAGATTAAAATTCAGAAACCCAAGTCCAAAGTCCTTAGTCCAAGAGAACATCAAAAATGTCTCTCAACACTACAAATTTAGAGAGAGGTTGGTCTTCAATTTCTACAAAATAGCTTCAAAGTTCACAATCCCAACTTGTACTTATTTTACTATTGTCAAAATCCATGACTTTTCCAAAGATTTGAGTATTTTGTATAGGAAGAAAATTTGTCTTTGGTTTCACAGTTTGAACCAAAATTTCAAAACTTTCTCAAGTCCAAAACCATTCCTCAGTTTCACCAGCAGTCTAAACTTTCCAAACAAGTCTAACAAGTGAACATGTCTATCTAAACCTAGATTTAAACATCTCAAAGTACCAAAATCATCAAATTTATCACACCTTTGATTATTAAGCCTAATTTCATCATCAGGATTTATCATCCTCTCATCAAGAAACAAAGCTATATAGTCAAATCAAACTTAATCTCATTAGAATTTGTCATTCTATTTGACTTAGTTTTTATCCTTGGCACTCCTCCAAATGAAGATCAAAGTTTAGTTAAAACTACAACACTTGTATGCCCATTTTAACAAGACCTCAAAAAGCATAAACTCAAAGAATAGGAAATTGAAACTCAAACCACCATGGCTAAAATAGATGAGGATCAATTGAATGATTTAGCTCATCAAATGAAGAACCTTCAACAACAAATCTGGGATATGCAAAGAGAAAAAACCACTGAAAGATATTTTTTGTTAGACATCTATTCTTATCCATCTGACAAAAATACGGACATGACACCTTCTTCACCAACAACTACATCATCCAAGTTCAATTTCTTTAAACTCTTGAAAAATTTAAATGAGAAGCCCAAATCCTAGTCCTCAAACACAAAGGATATTGAACAATCTTACCATGTCATGCATCTATCATCTCCCATAAGCCAAAATATACTTCATGATTCTTTCACCCAAGTTAATGATTCGATCCAACCACCTTCTTCTATCATATTTTCTACATCTAAAGATTCATGTCAATCTCTCAACATAGACTCCTCTACAACTCAAGATCAAAGCATTCTTCCCACTTCATCCAATGATACCAAAATTCCACAAGTTCTTCCAATCTTTGACCAAGATCCCATCTCTCAAGAATTCTATGATGATCCCCTCCTTTCACTTTTCATCCACAATGATTCCTTTCCATCTCAAGAGAAAATTATTCTTCCAAGTTCTTATCCCCCCATCTAATGAATCCATACCACCTCAAGATTTCCTTGCATCCCAGGAGTATGATAATTCTTCCATCATATTTAATGATGTCCTACCATTTGATGATCAAGATATACTTTCTACAAAATCTCATGATTCCCTTCCTCATAAAGATCAATATATGCTTCCATGCAAGGATACCCTTTCATTCCATGAGGATGTTCATCCTTCTCAAGGTCAAGATATGCCTTCCATACCACTTCATGATGACTCCACACCTAATAAAGAGAAATCTAGTCCATCTCCTACACCTTGTGATCCTTTTCCAAGTCAATATCAAAACACCCCATCATCCCCATGTCAAGAGCCTATCACACCTATATAAGCTATCCATGAAACACACACCTACAAATTGGGATCCTCCACCTTTATCTGATCTAGTTTACTTCCAACACCTATCCTTTCATCCATATCATATCCTCCCCAAAATGGACTTGCATCTTGTTTCACAAACAATACATATCCCATTGGTAAACGAATGTGTCAAAGTATGAACTACAAAGGCAAAGGATTAGGCCTTCATGAACAAGGTATCCTAGAACCTCTTTTTTCTCAACAAAACCCACGTTACCATGGCCTTGGTTATACACCTAAGTGTCCTAGTCCATCAAACCTACCATCTATCTTAGGTCCTCATCCTAATCCACCAAACCTTCATCTATCCTAGGTCCTCATCCTAGTCCATCAAACCTTCCCTCTATCCTAGGTCCATATCTTATTCCTCAAGAACAAAAAATTCACACATCCTTGATTCCCTTTCAAAATTCTACCTACACTCACTCATCCATAATACCTCCATACCATTCATCTCAATCCACCCCTCCCATTGCTCTTGGAATCAATTTGGGTGCCAAATTTCAAAATCTTCCATCTCAAAATCCACATGTCAAAGGATCAACATGTCTCCTCGAAGAGGCATGCAAAATAAAAGAAAATTTGATCCAAAATCAAAAGGAAAAATCAAAATTTCCACAAAGGCCCATCAAAGCAAAAAGGAAGTTTTTAAAGACCACAAAGGTCAATAAATCAAAAGAAATTTTCAAAAGGCCCATCAAAGCAAAAAGAAAAATTTCCAAGACCACAAAGGTCCATAAATCAAAGAGAAAAAACTCAAAGGCCACAAAGGCCCATAAAGAAAATATCAAAGTCAAAAGTCATGTGGATTCCAAAAAGTCTCATACAAGCAATAAAATCTAAATTGGCATCCAAATTTGCTAATCCAAAAGTTTTCTCCAATTTTCCATCTAAAAACCTTTCACCTTCCAAATCCATTTTTCCTCCATCACTCCGCCACCCTTCAAGGTGTGTGCCAATGTTGACCTTGCAATCCTTCCCATCTATCCATCAGCAAGTCTTCCCACCTCCTATCCATTACCCAACATTCATCCCCCATTATTCTCCTTTAATCCAAACATTTGGATAAGTCCTTGGTTCTTCCATCATACCTTTAATAGGCCAACATTTATGAGTTTAATCCCCATTTCCATGGTTTATTAAAGAGATATTTGGTCGTGAAACTTGATGCTTAAGTCCTTCCTCCATCTCCCTATCATCCATATCCTATTTTCCACATTCTTCTTGCACTCTACACTTGGGGGAGCAGGTTTTGTCCATCTTATCATTTTGTACATTTCCACATTTGATCTTGACAAAGTTAAGGATCTCCTTGAACATCATATATCTTATCCTATTCATATCTTTTGTATCATATCCTTCATCTTATCCATATTCCATCATTTTTACTAGATACATCCTTTCTTCTCATTTTTGGTCTTGATGAGGAATAGGGGGAAAGTACTTGGGCCTTGTGTATGTATCTTATCTAGTTGATCTTGATCATCCCATTCATTATCTTTATCCTCACTTCCTTCCATTCCATATCTCCTAGCTTATCAAAATCCATTTCATCATGTCCCTTTGCAACCTTGAATCTTATCATGCAAATCATATTTGAGCCTAGTTGTAAAACATTATCCAATCTTCATATCTTTTGTCAATCAATCATCAACAATCATCAATATTATCATCATCATGCCTTATGGAATCAATCATTCCTGGCATCTTAATCAATCAACCATTATCATCTTTTGACAAGAGATGTGTTGCTTGTGTGACATGTTTTGCAGTGAATCTTTCATTTATCCATGGTTTCATTACCTCTATTACAGAGCATCTTGTTCCTTCAATCAATCATATCATATCATTCCATCTTAAATGTCCTTCAAAAATCCAAAAAATTAGAAAAAGATCAAAAATAAAAATAAAAAAAAAATTAGAACAAGGGAAAAATACAAAAAAAGAGAAAAGATCAAAAAAATCATAAAATCATAAAATCTAAAAAAGTGCAATAAAAACAAGTAGTGAAAACCTGGCAACAAGTGCTAGTCGTGATAGGTTAGCTTTTCCATCTATTTGAGCATGTCGACCATTCGCTTTCACCAACCCATTTGTCTATCCTTGAAAAGAACCATGTACATATCCTGGCATCGCGATCGTGTCTCACCCTAGACTAGGGGAAAAATCCTAAACTCACTAGGGGAAAATAAAATTTGAGCTTAAACCAACAGAAATACAGCAATGGGGCAAACACAACCCAAAATAATGATCATAGTGCAACTCAACATTGAACATCAATCACACAAATAGAAATGCATTGAACACCCAAATCAAACCAAAAGCAAAATTCAAATGGATGGTGTTCTTTATGAATCATGGGTTTATCATGTTAAACACAAATGTTCAATTGTTGTACTTGAATTTTTGTTAGCATATCCTTGGATCCCCTCAATGATGTATCGAATTAGAGGAGCCTAGAAGGAGTATGATTTTTTTTTGTTTGATGTCTATGAGTTGATCATTATTACTGTGCAAATTGTTGTGAGACGTGCGCTACAAATTATCACTAATGACATTCTAAATTTGCATAGGAAAATAGTTAACTCTTGTCTATTTACGCAAGCAATACTCAGGTCATCTCAGTTTAATTATACTTAGATGCTTGTGTTAACTTGAACTATAAAACATCATGGATGTAGTACTCAAGTCATCATGGTTTAAATATACCATTGATGCTTGTACTCACTTTCAACATTTTAAAGGCCCAATGATGATAAAAATCACAAAAAATTGGTTGTTACAAATGACAACTTTTACATATGAGATCTGCATGGTTAGAGTAGATTGCATCTATGTTTAGCTTGCATCTATATGTATAGATTTTCCAAAGCAGCAACAATTTCATAAAGATGTTATCTCTATTATCAATGGATTGAGTACACTTGACATTAACCAAAAACACATTATTTTCATATAGTTACACATCACTTGCATCACCATTTTCATTCATCCATCTATGCATCACATCATGATACCCACATCAGAAAACACAAAAAGAAGTGCATTGCATCTCACTTGCATAATCCAAATCATTTCATAAAACATGACATGGCATAAGAAGATTGGAAGACATTTCTAGCAAAGTAAGATTTCCAAGAAGAAAAAGTTGTTGAGAAACATGACTGGTCAATGAAGATATAATGCCATTGTTATGAACATCTAAAAACAGTAGTGAAGATGATTTTTTTATTAATCAAATCCAAGATTGAAAAAGGACTAACTGGATCAGCATCATCATCAACATAAACATCACACATCATTCGCATAATAGAAATCCATCTCATAGCATAAAACATCATCCATGAAGCATGTAGAGTCATCAATCACACATTATCCTATCATCATTGCATAATCAACATAATCATCATGATCATCATCATATAAACATAAAACATCATCATTTCATCCATCATTCATCCATTCATTGCATCATTTATTTGCATTAGAAAAGTACAAAAACATAAAATGCATCACATTTTATTAGCATAATAAGATACATCACATGTATCATATAGGCATCACTCATAAAGCATCATAGAATCATCACACATCAGTTGCATCATCATTTGCATCCATAGCATATTATATCATCATCATGTAGAACACCACATAGCATCATAAAACAGAAATCAAATGCATCCATCATAATCATCATGATCATCATCATATGAACATCATGGTCACATAGATCAATCATCATCATCTCTACATATCATATAACCTCAAACTCATCATGTCAAGTGTATAATGATATCCAAACATGGAGAGATACATCAACAAAGTGGAAAAAATCACAAAATCTCTGACTGAATAAGTGTATACATCAAGTATCAGTACATTAATCAATCCTATACTAGGGCATATCAATCAATCAGAGAAGTCAAACCACATCACCCAATCAAATTTGAATCCACCTACACCAAATGCGGAAATCTCCTATGATCATAACATATCGCAAATCAGCAATCTTCTCAATCAATCAATCAAATCTAATCAACTATTCTAAAACTTTATGGCAGGAATTGCGCTGCTCTACAGCTCTTGTTATATTATAACATTCATAACTTAAACCTTTTTATACACAATGTCAAGTTAACTATAAATTGTATAGAGTTTAGATTTGCTATATCTCTCATATATCAACATAGGTAAATTTGAAAATATTTTAAATTATATAATTTCAAAAAAAAATTGAATGAAAATATTTTTGAAGAATCTATATAACATTAATTAATTCTAACATAACCCCAACCCTAAAACTAACACTCTAACTTCAAACCTATCTATTTTATATCCAACCCTAAACATACTTATGAAAAAACTAAAGCCCTAAATTGCCCCACTAACCCCAAGCTCTATCATAGAACCTTAATCTTTACCCCAACCCCAACCCTAATCCTAATAGAATCCTATACCTAATTTTAATTAAAGTCTAACCCTATTTGAACCTTAAACTTAATTGAACTCATGTTTAGGGTTAGGGTTCAATTAAGGTTAGGGTTGAATTATGGTTATGATTAGGGTCAAAATTCAAATAGGATTATGGTTGGAGTTTAATTAAGGTTGCTATTCACTTAGGGTTAAGGTTCAATTAGTATTCAATTTGGGTTAGGGATCAATTAGGGTTATAATTCAATAAGGGTTTAATTAAGGTCAGGGTTAAGGTTAGTCTTAAATTAGGGCTAGGATTGCAGTTAGGGTTCAATTAAGGTAAGGGTTATTTTCTATTTTAGGGTTAGGGTTCAATTAGAGTTCTCTAGGGTTTTGATACAATTAGGGTTATGATTACAGTTCAATTAGTGTTAGAGTTAGGGTTATAATACGAGTTCAATCAGGTTAGGTTCAAGGTTTAATTAGTGTTAAGAGTTAGGGTTGCAATAATAAAATTTTCCATAATGATATGGAAAGGCATTCAATTAGATTCATATACAAATGCATAAATAAGAATTGGTAATTAAGAATTCTCTAGAACTAAAGTTATAACAACAAATACAATCCTTAGCTTAATCATTTGTTCTTGTTAGGGTTGGGATAAGAATTTAATGGGTCCAATTGAGACTTAGGAAATAAAACCCTGGAGAGGAAATAAAGCATTAAAATCAAAGTTGGGTTTTAATTTAAATCTAGTGACGTATGCCTAAGCCATTAACTCCATTGGTCATGTCACTGATGGCTTAGCCAAAGCCTTTCATTAAATACTAACTGTACAATGTGTAGGTTTTCCAAATTCGAAGATATGGGAGAAGATCTTGATCATACTTTGCCAACTCGCAGACCTAAGGTGTCGCCCTGTTATTTGGTGCAAGGTCAGCAAAAGGTACATGTGTGTCCTATATGGAATGTGGGGTCCAATCTCCACTATTGACCTCATAACCCATGGTTTTAGATCGACAATGAAGATCAAAAGCTAATGTAAATCTCTGTTGTTCCCTGCTAGTTGGAAAGAGGAAGATGAAGGTTGGTGAAGCATTAATGAATTATTCCTTGCTTGTGTAGACACGTCGATCTCAATCTATGTGAAGATGTTGTTGTTGGCAATCATGAAGGGTGATATTTGGATTCTCATGTAGCTCTAGTTAAACAGTGACAGTACATATGCTGCCAAATCGCCATGTTTGCACATGCATTTTTACTAAGCATTGATGAAGGTTGCCATTACCTCGCATAATAAATAGAAGAGGAATTTACTACTAATAGTGTCATTCTTGTAGCAGTTAGAGCACTTTGTGGGTTGAGTCTAATCAAGTTTGAGTGCTTTTCTGAGAAGAGAAAATGAGTAAGTTAGTAAGGAGGTCTATTCGTTTGAGCTCACAAAAGCTCGGTCCTGTTATTCAGGAAGGTACTTTGGTTGACAAGCCCAGGCTTGTGCCCACTAGATGTAGTAGAAGGCTGCAATTCTAGGACGTTGCTACTCAACTGGTAGATGACAAAGGCAAGCAGTCGGCGGTGTGCTGCATTACTAGTGTTGGTAGGAAAATAAGGTATGGGTAGCATGGCTCCTATGGATGCCAACACTTTCCCATTGACCTTATGAACAACAATTCTGATGATGTAGCCAAGACCGACTCGAACTACTATCGGTATTTACCTCTCTTCAATCACGGTCTATTCTCTGGTGATGAGGAGATAGTTGTGGTGCCATTGGTTGTTAAAACCCCAAGCGGACCAACTCGAACCGTATTGGGCAAGGACAAGAAAGAAGACGAGGCTGAGAGTCTACCGTATTGGGAAAAAACTAGAAGCAGGTGTGTATACCAGGGTCAAAGTGTTGGTAAGGGAATGGTGGCAGGTAAATAAGAAGTTGTTGTGGTGCCTTTGTGGCAATTTGGTTTCCTGGCATTTTTGCATGGATAGTGACAAGGGGATTTTGATGACAATTTTTGTTCCCTTTTCTTTTAGTTTTCCCCAGTTCATGCACAAGGATTTTGATGAAAATTTGTGTTCCCTTTTCTTTTAGCTTTCCCCAGTTTGTGTGCCACTATGTTTTGCATATTCAACATGTGTGAAGTTTTGAAATGAAATTCAAATGCAATGGAGATTTTGTTCAAATTAAAACCCCAGGCAGACCGACTCGAACTGTATTGGGCAAGGACAAGAAAGAAGATGAGGCTGAGAGAGTATCGTATTGGGCAACAACTAGAAGCGGGCATGTATACCAGGGTCTGAGTGTTGGTAAGGGCAGGGTGGCGGGTAAATAAGTTGTTGTGGTGCCTTTGTGGCAATTTGGTTGCCTGGTTTTTTTGTGTGGATAGCGACAAGGGGATTTTGATGAAAATTTGTGTTCCCCTATTCTTTTATGCTACCCCAGTCCATGCACTATAAATGTTTTGCAGATTCAACGTGTGGGAAGTTTTGAAATGAAATTCAAATGCAATGGAGATTTTTTTCAAATGAGAATTTGTGGTGAAATTACATTTGAGCCTGAAGCTTGTTGCTCCCTTGTCATATAAAAGGGAATTCAAGGCTCATTTGTTGGGAGAGAACTAATGAAAGCTCTAGCTAGGTTTTGAGTTGAATATATGGGTAGAATATATCCTCTAATGAGGAAGTGATCTGTGGTGCCATTGGCTGTTAAAACCCCAAGCGGATGGAATAGAATAGATAGCCTGTTTTGAGTTTTGGATGAATATATGCAAATTATCTTAAATTGTATGCAGATATGACTTATAAGCATGAATAAGCAGTATAATTCTAATATATTTTCTCTCATATGTGGATTTGGGGAATTTTGAATGAAATGTTAATGAAGTTGTCATTCTTCTTTTGAGAATTTGTTCAATTGTGTGTCTATGTTTTTTCTTTTGATTCAAGAAAATCAATTAAATGCTTAAATGGAGTCATAATTTTATAATTATTTACAAAGGATTTGATAAGTAGTAATATATCAGAGAATTGAGCTCCATAATGCAATGTATGAGAGTCAGGCTTAATTGGCACACTCTAAGGGTACTCCCTTAGATGTCCAGCACCATGTGGGGCCCTCTTAACACATTTGCTTGGTCATTGGATTGGGGGATTTAGTCTTAATCCCACATTCATTTCATTACATGAATTGTGGTGAGTGTTCCTTTTATATTACAAAGTACCGGTTCATTTTCTTTGTTTGGAAATAGAAAAGATTTATCTTTCTTATAACTTTAATAATAACTTTTTTTTAAAAGATTATATCTTATTTATAATATTTATTAATGTTAATCATATTTAATTGTTTATTTTAATGAAAAAATGTCTATTATGTTTTATTTAAAAATAATATTATTTTTATATTAGGTGATTGATATTTAAATTAAATGAATTAAATGTTATGTTTTTTGAGATGTAGATGTTGATTATTTGAAGTGTTAAAAGAGGTTTTGGACTTGATTTTATAAATGCTTTTAAATATGCGAATTAAGTGTTCTTTTCTTAGGTTCAAATATGTGTACAAAATAAAACTAGTCTACAAGCTTCAATCTATAATTCCAATAATCAACTAATAAAAAATTAATTTTTGAAATTGATTTTTATCTTTTAACATTTACACTTTATTATGGATTGACAATGTTTACAAACATCATTTTTTTAAAAGCAAAGGCGGTAAGCCTATATATTTATATATTAATATAATAAGAGTGAATATACATAGTATTACAAAATCTACTAAATTGTGAGGCTTGTGTTATCTTCATTTAGATCCCTAGATGGTCAATAAATGTCTCAAAGTATTGCTTTGGTTCATATCCATGTCTGAGAAACCGAACTAGTGTGCAAATATAAATCTATACCATAAGAATCAACTAGCAAATAATTGATGTTTAGAATCTAGTTGTGTTGATCTTCTAATATTTGAACCTCAATATAGATAGAAAGTGTTTAGTAACATTTTTAGGGAATGTGCTAAATTGTGAGGATTTAGTTCTCCTCAATTAGAGCCCTAACTAGAGCCCTAACCAAACCAATTCCATTACATAGTAATAATGATTAGAGACATGATGATATATGTTATGAGAAAATGTTATTATATTTCTCTCAACAAAAATGTTCTTTTGATAAATCCTCATTGTCCTAATAATCTTTGATCATTTTAAATGCTTAATTGATTTTTTTTAAGTAAAATACAACATGCAAATCAATATAAACATGCATTAGGTAAGCTCACAATGATTAGTGGGAGGGTGTTGTCAAGATTTAAATTGAATTTAAATTTTAAATGTGTAGGGTTGATAATTACTACGTCAAGTTTGCACTAGTAGATCTTATGCAAGGTAGGGTAATGTCATGAGATTAATTCACACAAGAATATCCCACTTGTAGACTCGTTATTGAACAAAGGACAATCTATTCAAAGTTTACCAAAAATAGTAATGAAAAGGGCATGAATAAATATTTTTTCAAGATTGATGTGCATGTGAACTCTGGCCATGCATGTTAAAGTAAACAAGATATCAATGAGGAAACTATTTAAGTAATTTCCAAACACTAAAATATATAGATTTACTTAAAATATATATATATATAGTTTACAATTATATTCCTCCCAATAGTAACTCCACCAAAGCATACCAAAATTTAAAAATATGTAATGAATAACATATATCAAACATTTCTAAAATAATATGTGATAATTATTTTGTTTAGTTGTGTATTTGTATCAATTTATATATATATATATATATATATTATTACTAAATTCTAGATAGATTCTTATTTTCTCTCACTCATTTGAGATCATTATTTAGTTCCTTTTTTTTTCCCTCAATTTATTTATATAATATTACACCTCTTTCAATGCAAAAGAGTCCATATCTAATCACTTGCTCAACCTAGATTTCATAGGCTTTTCCAAATGACTTATATTTGTTAAACCTTTCAATCACACAATTAATATCAATACATAATATCTCTAAATCATCAAAACCTAGTCTCATATAAATTTTGGCTGTGTTAAAATATTTAAATTATTTTTTAATGGGTATGTGTGCAGGATCATATGCACCAAAAAGTGCACAATATGTGCGTGGCCGACTCCACTTTTTCACCCAAAATTAATGAAATGAAAAAGGGTTTTTTAGAGGAGATCTCAAGCTTTCCAAAATATAAATTACATTTTCACTCTATGAACCCCAATAAATAATTATTATTCATTTATTGGGAATTACTTATCAAAGCCCTTGATCGATAGGTTGATTGGAAAAACATCTATAACTTTCAACTGTATCATATTTTGAACTGCCCATGGCCACATTCTATGCTTCTACATTCTATAGGATTAAAAAATAAAAAATAAATTTCATGAAGTTTTGACCAAGTTAAGGTATCGACATAGGACGAAAGCTTTACATTTTCTAAAGTTGTACAAAAATTCATAATTCACTCATTTACTTGAAAAATTACAAAAAATATGTACCATCCTGACATGAGTCCCTCTAATTTATATATAAATTCTACAAAAAAAAATAGCCATCATTTTATTATGGTTAGGTTGGTCAGACAGACACCTACTTCTTATTTTTTCCCTAAAATTTAAGTACTACTGCATTGAAATTTCAAATTTTCACCAAATAGATTTTATTTATTTTGAAATAAACCTAGCATTTCTTAGTAAAACCAAATTCAATTTCTACAAATTCTATTGTTACATTTTTGAAATAATATAGTATAATTTATTCAACATTTACGGCCAAGTTGCCTAACACTCCATTTTTCTGAATTTTTTGCCACTTATACCCTCATTGCTTTTTGCATGATGATCCCATTATTACCCTAAATATAAGAAGTTAATATTTGCTAAAAAATTTAATTTATAGGATCTTGCTAAAAAAATTCTCTGCTATCAATTGAAAAATAGGATTGCAATGTTACCAACTCAAGGTCCCTATTCCAGGTTGTGCAGAAAAAAGAGCCTTTGATGGAAGGAGATCAAAGAATTGCTTCAATAAGATTTTATCTCCATCTAATCTCAATTGCATGAGTCCTTGAATGAGGATTTGGTTAGATTCAAGCATAATTTGAGAATATTGTAAATTAAGAAGATTCATGGTTTAAAAGTTAGGGCTAAAATAAATTGGCTAAAAATGGAGATAAAGGCTTTGATTTCTTCTTTAATTATATAAAGGAGAAAAATGCTAGGGAAGAAATTGGATCAATCTAGGTGAATAATCAACATATAAATGGTCTTTCTTTGGTTATAAATGAATTTCAATCTTTCTATTAAAATATTTTCTTTGTTGAAGATAGCAATGTGGACTATAAAAGATCCCAAGATCATTGTGCATAAGTCATCCCTAGGAAAATCAAAGAGGAAGAAAATGATTGGCCTACTAGAGATATATCTAAGGATGAGATTGTAAAGGATATTAGAATATATAAAAAGGATAAATCTCCAAGTATATATGGGCTTGCTACAATTTTATAAAAAAAAGTTAACTAGATTAGGGTTGGGGTTAAGGTTCAATCAGGATAAGAATTAGTGTTAGGGTTGGGGTTAAGGTTCAATTAGGATAAGAATTAGTGTTAGGGTTAGGATTAGAGTTCAACTATAGTTCAAAGTTAGGGTTATGGTACAATTAGGACTACTGCTCAATAAGTGTTCCCTTAGGGTTATGATTAGAGTTATGAATCTACAATTAGGGTTCAATTAGGGTTATGATTAGAGTTATGAATCTAAAATTAGGGTTCAATTAATGTTCACTTAGGGTTTCTTTCTTGGGAGAAGTTTATTGTATGGTAAAAGTGTATTTTATAAAATTAATATGTCAAGAATTAGTTGTAGATAATACATGTGATTTTTCATATGGTATTAAATTGTAGATTAAAATTGATAATATATTTCCTTCCTTCTTTTGCATTGTAAGCTACCATAATATATGGCCTTCAAATCCTACTCATATTTTGAGCTTTTCTAAACTATACAACACGACATCCAACAAATAAATTTGTTATGCATTTTTTCCAAGCACAAATCCTTAGAATTCTTAATGTGTTACTTAGGTTAATTGTTTATTGCAATAAATAAATACACACTAATATATATATTATGGATTTAAGGGAAAATATTAAAATATTTATATATATAGAAAAATTTAAATGCAAGGGATTCAAGTACATACCTTTTCTTTTGTTAATGTTGATGAAGATACAAATGTTGATCAAGTGCCAAATTTGATGGCATGATCTTCCTAAAAAGCTAGAATATCTTTGCTCTATGTGGCACTTGAAATTTTCTACAAAACTATAACTAACTCTACCTCAAATTTGTGACTTTGGACCTATTTTGCATCAATAAATATGAGCTTTGACACATGCCTCATAATCTAGCATACAATATGTACTTAAATGCTCAAAATAGTTGG
>VDFB02270207.1:0-23238 GCA_007258455.2 Sequoia sempervirens | reverse complement strand
AATAACTTTAACAAGGTGCAACAAAGAAAATATTCATGAATAAAAAGAAATGTACCACAATCATGCAAGTTGCGTTATGCAAGGTGGAAAAAGATACAAAAATGTAAAATGTAAAATATGTTCAAAGGAGTCTTGTTCAATTCATGCAAAGTCAGTCACTTACGAGACATTGTGTCTAATGTCTCCAAAACAGGACCAATCAAAGAATAGTATATTCACAACTTAGGTGATGCAATGTGTCGCATTAGGCCATAAAAAGGAATGTAATATTCTAAGATAGATCACAATTATGAAGGACATCATACCTAATGTCATCCACAAAGTGACAAACACATCATATAAATGACAAGGCTACAATAAGAACCAAAAATGCACATGAATTATGGTAATGTATGCTCCCTACTTTAAAGAAATTGCTACACATCATTCTGTGAGCAATTACTTTAAATTGGAGAAGGAAAGAAAAAGCAAAAAGAAAACTAGACGTGAAAGATAACTTGGAAATCCCTATGCCAAGTCATATGTTTCAAAGTTAGGCTATGTCATGTCAAGGAAAATGAAAAACAAAGAAAGGGAGTTGTCCCCCAAAAAAGAAAGCACACCAAACACATAAGGGATCTATGGATTTGGGGTAAGTATTTTCGTTGCTGCAATGTGTTTATGAAAGAGCTCAGAATTGTCATCATTCCCCCAAAGCATATAGAACTAGAAGAATGACACAAAGAGGGCGAAAAAAAAGAAAAAGAAAATATGGTTTGGGTCAACATGGAAGAGACATTGTGGTCTCAACACTTTGCATCATCCCCAAAAGGAAAACACAAGCAAAAAGAAAGAAAATGAAAAGGTCAACATGAAGGATACATTTTGGTCTGAATGCTTTACATCATTCCCAAAAGGAAAACACAATTTTTTTTTAAAAAAGACAAAGACCTTTTGGGTCAACATGGAAGAGACATAGGGCATCTCTACACTTTACATCATCCCCAAAAGGAAAACACAAAACAAAAATGGAAAAGACAAGGACCTTTTGGGTCAACATGGAAGATACATAGGGCATCTCTATGCTTTGCATCATCCCAAAAAGGAGAACAAAAAAAAAATGAAAAAGACAAGGCACGACGAATAGAAGAATAGAGATATAAATAGAAGAAGTGTATGAAGAGAGGGAACATCAAATTCATGATATAGGGGAACATGATAGGGTATGTACAGGATCATCACAGAAAAAAAGGTCCTTAAAAGGAAAACAAATTAGGAAAATCAGAGTTAGGCAACTTGACGTAGTTTATAAAATACTTGGTTTATTTAAATAGAAAATTCAATGTAGTTTATAAAATACTTGGTTTATTTAAAAAAATAAAAAATCTATTTGGTGAAAATTTTAAATTTCAATGCAAAGAGTAATTCTAAATTTCGTGTGAAAAATAAGAAGTAGGTGTCCTATTCAATTCACCCTAACCATAATAAAACGATAAATACTTTTAAGATTTACATAAGTAGAGGAATCGCGGTCTAGATGTGATGCATATTTTTGCACTTTTCCAAGTAAATAATTAATTATGAATTTTTATTACAACTTTAGAAAAATATAAAAATTGTATTCTTAAACTTTCACCTTTTAATCGGGTCAAAATTTCAAGAAATTAATTTTATTTTTTTAACCTATAAGACATGCAGCTATTGTGAATGTGATGCATGTTTCAGATCCAAAAAATATGATATTTTGAAAGCCATAGATGTTTTTCAATCAGCCTATCAATCAAGACTTTAGTCATAATTCAAATAGAAAAATGACTAATAATTATTTATTAAATCCAAAGTATAGCATAATTCTATATATTGGTGGAAAACTCGAGAATATCCTTTAAAAATCCTTTTGTTTCCATCAATTTTGGGTAAAAAATTCATCAGCCACATACCCATCATATTGCCACTTTTTTGCCCACCATGATCGTCCACATACCCGATACACACATAAAAGTAAAACAAAAGGGGAAAATAAAAAGAGAAAAGCATAAAGGCCAATTAGGAAAATGCAAGTCAACCATCTAACAAGTCATCTACCTCCCAATCATGTTTAGTGTAATGCGAGGGTGGTTGACTGTCCAAAGGCGTAATTGCAAGTGCCAAACTAGGAGTCATACCAGGTTCTTCACTTGGTGGAGATGATTTATCTTTTAAGCTCTTTGTAGATGAAAATAGAGAATTTAAGTTGTTATGCACTTCTTCGTCTATTTTTTCTATCATCACATCATCACCATCTCATCATCAAGATTAATGATAATGAGAGGATGAAGGGTGATTTCTAAGGATGGATGTATCAAAAGTTGTGGCTATTGGATTTGTTCATTTTGTTGTGGTTCTTGCACTGGACTATCTTATGGCATGTTAGGAGAAGGATGGTGGTAATCTATTACTTTTGTCAAAGGTAGAGGTTGATTTTCCTTATTTTCTTCTATGTGAGACTAACAAGAAATGAGACGATGATGATGCCTACATTCCCTAGCACCATGATTTTGTTTAATTCTATTTTGGAGTTGTTGAGGTGTAAGAGAAGATTGAGGAATCATAGGGTCTTCTACTTCTGAAGAGGGAAGAAAAGAAGAAACTTAAGAGGATGGATCAACCAATTTCTCTTTTTCTTTATACACTTGTTTAATATGAGGAGGCATGATAAGAGTTGGTTCATTTTCCCTTGGTCACTTAAACGATGGTGGGGGAGTTTCTAGGGGTGGTTGTTCAAGAGGTTGTACAGTTTGTTCAATGTTGGACTCAGGTTGAAGCATGGTTTCATCTATGACAGAAGGTGTGGAAGTAGATAGCGATGCATTATGAAGAGACAATTCAGCTATCTTTTTGGCTTTGAATTTTTGGTAGGTTATGAAAAAGAACTCCTTTTGAGGTGTGATGGGTTTCATGGGTTCAAGCCAAACGACTTCTAATGAAAAGTTACCTTTAGACAATAAGGGATTAAAGCCACTATGGTGTATGGTAAATATCTCATTTCCATGTGGAAACTTCAAACACTTGTGAACAACCAATGGGACCGATTTCATTGAGCAAAGCCAAGGGTGGCCCAACCACAATTTTTTTTTGTCAAATTGTAGAATAATTGAAAATTTTACATCCAAAGTTTTAGTTCCCATTTGTAAGGGAAGTACAATCTATCCGATTGTACGGCATGCAAAACCAGTATGTGTTTTAATCCATGTAGTTGGTTTATTATAATCATCTTGATATAGCTCATGTAAGACTAGAACTCCTCTATGATCACATTCTCACCACGAGTGAGATCTATTAATATCCCATTAGTAGGATTATCATAGATTTTTCCAACTATGTAGAGAAGACCATCAAGAAGCTTTTGTAGTATGTCTTTAGTAGAAAGAGTGATATCAAGAGATTTAGTGGTTTGGCCCTTATGAGGGATAATGTCTATTGTAGCCACAAGTTGATCCATAGGACTATCTTCAATAATAGGTGGAGGTATATCATGTTGTTCATTGTGTGTATCAATAATCATTACATTAGTTTTTGAAGGATCACTAGCCTTGACAACTGAAGTAGTGTGTTTAGGCATACAACTAGTGAAAATTTGTAAATTCTAGTTAGGGGGTGCAACAGACTTATTGCCTTGACCACTAACACCCATAATGGACAAATGGCCTTAATCAATGAGGTCTTGAACTAAACGTTTTAGATGCTTGCAGTTTTTAGTGTCATGTCCATTCTAGTAATGAAAATGAAAATAAGCATTAGGTATGAAGGTGGGTGGTAAGGGTT
This sequence comes from Sequoia sempervirens, assembly GCA_007258455.2. NCBI lineage: Eukaryota > Viridiplantae > Streptophyta > Pinopsida > Cupressales > Cupressaceae > Sequoia > Sequoia sempervirens. The sequence continues at coordinate 19,455 of VDFB02270207.1, read as the reverse complement.
GGTTTGAATCAAGTGGTCTAACGGGTGGCAAAGTAAGCATGCATTGTTGAATTAATTGGTTCATTGTGTTATGGAGGGTATCGGGTAAGGGAGTAAATTGTTTTTTCGAGTCCCCATAGAACTATAAGGAACCGCTATTTTAATAGTTGCCACTTGAGTTTGAGCTGGTTGGGTTGGTTGCAATTGTGAAGGAGGAGGTCGATTGAACTATAAAAAGCCTCTATTTTCTTTGCAAATTTTTTGTGTATTATTTTCATTTTGATTTTTTTGTTTGGGTTTTTCAGCTCAATTAGAAGTAGATTTGGAATCACGATTTGAAACCAAGTTATAGTATTCACACAAGGTTGTGCATAAATGCATAAGTGAAGGGAATTTCATCTTTGTTAGCTTATCCTGAAGGTGTGTGTACAAGTTTTTGATAAACATCTTTTGCAGATGTGCACCAGAAATCTTGACAACAGTTTAAGCATACAAGGATTTGTATCGTGAGATAAAATCCGTAACTACTTTTTCATCTATGATTTGTCTACATCTCACGAGGTCAACCATTATCTTTTTAGGGGTCATGTGAACTTGAAAGTGACTAATGAAAGAATCCACCAATTCATTGAATGAATGGATGGAATGATTGGGCAAGTTGGAAAACCATTCTAATGCAATATCTTTCAAGGTCCTTGGAAATGTCTTGGCTAGCAATTTATCATCAAGGAAAAAGTCACTACACAAATTTATATAAGCATTAACATAGTTGACAAGGTCTCCTTTACCTCCGTATTTCTCAAACTGAGGCATTTCTATCCCTTGTGGCATTAGGGTACGTAATATTTCTAAGGATAAGGGGTTGCTATAAACATGATATGTAGTTGGAGTGGATTGACCTTGGATAATGGTGGAAAGTTGATGTTGCATGGATGAAATGGTATTAAGGAGTTGTGTAAGAACATGATCGAGGTAAGTGGGTTGAGGTGGAAGAGAAAAGGGTGATGGAGTTTAAGTGATATTAGGTGAAGTGAAAGGAATACTATGAGGTGTGAAGTTGGTGGAGGGGACTTGCGATGCCACAAAAGAAGTAGAAATGCTAGGTGGAATCAAGAAAGAAGTAGCTGCATAATTAACTTGTTGCATAGTTGTGTGGACTTGTGGATTGGTATAAGTTGGTATAGATGCTATGGTTGAATGGGGGGGAACTTGAGGTCCTCCTTAGCTTATAGGAATGTTTTTGGATTGAGTATTAGAAGAGGCATGTTTATTGTAAATCTTGGTAATTATCTTCATCACTTGTAAGCCATCATCACTTTCAATCAAATGATGAAGATTGTCAATAGTAGGTATGGCACCAGCAGAAATGTTTTCAAGTGACAAATCTTGTTGTAAATGTGCAAAATCCTCATGAATACTAATGACCTTGTCTTGCAAGAGGGAATTGTTCTACATGTCAACATTCATTGGATGGAAAGGTGAAGGCATAGAAGTGGTATTTCTAGTGCCTAATACACCATTAGCCATACTAGGGGTAGGATCTCGTGAGGTCCCAGGGTCCACAACGAAAGTTCTATCATTGGAATCCATGAGTTGAGAACTTCTCACTAAAGTATTATCAACGGGGCACCAAACATTCATATAAGTACCACAAAGGAGGGATGAATGCAAATGCAAGGTAATCTAAGATTTCTAATATGAAAATAATAGAAATGTTACTAACTATATAATAGAGATCTAACTACATAAAACAAAAATGCAAGAAAATACTAGAAAAATGCTCGAAATGCTATGTAAAAAATGGAGAGGGACTGATTCACCTAGGGTGGTGAATGAGTCCTAATATGATGTTTTTTTGTGTTTTTTAGAATTTGAAGATGAATTTAATGCTCTATAGAATGTATTCAAGGATGCTGAATGCAAATTTTCAAAATTTTCAATAAGATGCAATGCAACAATGAAATTTAAATGAAGTTTTCACTAATGCAATATGAAGATTCCTAGAATACAAAAACAAAACAATGTCCTAATTGAATGTTGATGCAAAAGTAATCTAGGATGCAATATGAAAATTAAATCAGAAATGCAAAGTGTTTAAAATGCAAGTTCACCAAAGTGATCCATTGATTTTGGCTCTCTAGGACTTCTCTAGCTCCTTTAGGGTTTTTCACCTAAAAGGATAGAGGTAGAGCCAAAAATGCTAAATAGTTCATTCAAATTATGTTATGTAGGATGTTGTCTAAACTAAATGAAGTAAAATAAATGAAATTGAGTGATTTAAATGAATGGATTTGAATGTCAAACTAAGGTTTAATCTATTTTTGAAAACACACTGTGATATGCAAACAATGAACTAAATGAAGAAATCATGTAGAACAAAAAGAAATGAGATGAAATAGAGTGCACTTGGGAAATGTATGATGAATATAGAATGTTGTGGATACTAACTGAAATCATTGAATTTTCACATTGGGACTCATTCACCTAGGGTGGTGAATTAGTCCTCCTACTAGTGAAAAAGTGTCAAAAACTGGTTTCTGACTGTCGGGATTCATAATTTGACAAAATTCAAATTTTCAATCCTAAGGTGGGACTCATTTGCCACTGGTGGTGAATCAATCCTCTCCCAAATTTTTGAAAAATCAGGAGACAACTTTGCAACACCAGATCTGAAAATCTTTGATTGTCGAGTTGTCGAAGTCAATTTTGTAGGAAACAGATAGAAAACCTTCTCCAAGCTTGAAATGTGAATGAGTTGACTTGAATCACCTAGTTGACTTGTTTACCAATCTTCAACACCAAAAATCTTGTTAAATTTGCATACCTAGGTCTACAAACACACATGCAATAGGGGAGAAATGGTCGAGGGTTAGAAAATAGGGGTGTACCTTGGCCAAAACCCACTTTTGGTAATCAAACCCTTATTGAAACAATGAAATGAAAGAGAATGATAAAATAATAGCATGTAATAGCTATCAACTTACCAAACCCTTGATAATGCAAATATGAAATAATGTCAATGGATGCTCCAAAGTGCTTGAATATTGCTTGAATTGATGTTGTAGAATGCTTGAATGCTTGAAATGTGAGATGGAATGCTTAAATGCGTGAGGAGATTATGGGGGATATAAAATGAGGTGAAAATCACATATTTATATACACTTGTGCCTTAGTTAACTGTTCATACCTCATCATAGGCCGACATCAAGTGTTTTTGAATAAAAACCCGAAAGGAAAATTTAAAATTTTTGAATTTGGAGCCAAGGGAGACTCATTCACCACCCATGGCGAATGGGTCTCACCTAGGACCTAAAAATAAGTGTCAGAAATTAAGTTGTATTTAATGTTTTTTGTTAGGTTAACATTCAAAAATACACTTAATTAAAGCATATGAGGGCATAAGAGGTCAAATAAAGCATAAGAAATGCGTAAATGGTGAAGACGTGCCTAGAAAAGCATGAAATATTGTTACAATACAACACTTCAAAATAGGAAATTACTAAAATTACTTGTTTCATCTTTGTGTCACCTTCACTTATAACTAGGCATAAGTAAAGGGTGTGTCTCTTTTTAATTTTTTCTTAGTAGTTGGCATTATCTTTTTGTGGTGGGTGAATTTTTTATTGTCTTTTATATCTTGATAACAACATTTTTTCAATTAATAAGAAATGGAATTAGTGGTTCCCTTAGATTTTTTTATTTTAAATAGAAAATTTTAGTTGAAATCTAATTTTACTCATTAATTTGAGGGGTCATATCTTGTGCCCACGATGTCTAATTATAACTTCTTATAGATGATAAACCTTGAACATTTTATGAGCACTTCACTCTAGATTAGGTTTGGAAGTATTGATATGTTATTTACTCATTATGTTGAGTTGATTTTTTGGTTCTTTGACTATGGGTGTGTGCAAAAATTTGACTCCACTTTTTGGCCAAAAAGTGGAAGTGTTCCTTGATTTTCAGAATTTGTCACATTTGACCTTAAAATTTGAAGCAATTAGACATGAAATCTTAAAAAAAGGCACTGATCATAAAATGTAGTACTTGGAGTCTAGTTTCCAAATATGTAATTTTTTTTAATACCTAGATGATACAAATTGATTTTCAATAGGTGTTTATAAAAACCACTGTTTAAAAGTCACTTTTTTTACCATACCATGCATGTGTATGTCATCCATATTTTGACCTAAATAATCATATTTTTCTAAATACTTTTGGGAAAATATTTGTAACACACTGAAGAACACTCGTGATATTTTTTTGTAATTTTTTTCAAATATTTTTTTGTTAATTTTTTATTGGTCGTATTTGTTGTTTTGAAAATTCGTCATATATGTCATGCATAAGATAACCTAAACTTATCATTTTTTGTTTTTTTTTTCAAATAGAAAAGAATTTTTTGAAGTACACTTTCGTCCAATTCATTCGTCAAAAAATATTTTAATAAAAAGTTATTAAAATACTAAAAACCCCTGATATTTCAAGTTTATGGTCTAGTTTCATAAAAAATTAATTGAAAAATAGAAAAAATAATCCAATTGTAAAAAAATTACATATTTGGAATCTATATTGTCTCATCTATAATAGGTTTTATTTTCATCAACAAAAAAAATTAAGAAAAGTTCTTCAGACATATGTCCAAAGTCACTATTTTCCTGTGACATTGACATGACCTTCAAGTTGCGGGTGAAACCAAGTCCAAAGCTTAGGTTCATGTCCCCTAGCCTTTTCCCAAACAAAAAAAAGAGCAAAAACTTGACCAAAAATTCAAATTTTAAGAAACGAGATCCTTTTTTCTTAAAAGAATAAAAATTGTTTATGCTTTTATGAAATGGGATCCTGTTTTCAAAATATGATCATGTTTTATAAAACAAGATCCAATTTCTTAAAAGCATAAAAAATAATGGGATCTCATTTCTTAAAAGCATAAATTTTATTTTTTTTATACTTTTACAAAATGGGATCCAATTTCATAAAAGAAAAAAAATCTATGAAACGGGATCTCATTTTTGGCTCGGGGCCCTGAAGCAAAATGAGATCCTGTTTGCTAAATAATGGGATCCTATTTCGTTTTGCCCAATTTCAATATTTTTTCCAAGTCTAAAACTTCCACCTTAAGTTGACTCAACTTCGTGCTTCACCCCTATGGTCATTTATTAGATTGTGGATAATCATATATAGTGGTGATTTTGTGTTTAAATCATGAAAACAATATATGTTTAGATCTCTAGTTGTCCCTTTTAGCTATGGTTATTAATGTGTTGTTAAATTTATATATTTTATTGTGAGATTTATTAGTTTTTCAATTTTGTAGGTTTCCTATATACTTATAAATTTCATATATAATTGAGATCTAGGTCATCTATAACCATAAATATTTAGTGGGAAAATAAATTTTATTTGGTTGACCTAGTTTGGTCAACTTGTTTATTGGATATTTTAATTATGAGGTAGAGAGATAGTTTTAGTTGAGTTAGTTGTGTTGTGGGGCTTAGACTTATCTAATATATGGTGAAAACATGTAAGACTTAGTGGAAGTTTGATGTAGGTACATTAGAGGCTGATCATGATTTCATGGAGGTTCCTTGTATTCCTAGAGTTTTCTAGCATAACATGGTAATTGATGTGGGTACATTGGATGGTGATCATTGTGTGATTAAGGTTCCTTGTACACATGGAGCTTTGGTATAAAATGTTTGCTTATACAAATATAATGTGGTGGTTATGGCTTGATTCCTAATTATAAGTAGCTTAGTTTATCTTCATAATTTGGAGATATTAGCTTTGCTTTATCATTTCGACCTACTATTGTTTCAATTGAGTGTTTGGGGACCATGGGTGATCTTAATTAAGATATTGTTGTCATGATTCCAAATTATTGAGAACTTTGGAAATGATGTGGATTCATCACTTGCTAATAGATAATATTTTGGAGTGTTTTTTGGTATCATTTAAGATCTCTTGATTCATATTTCTAGTATACAATACTATTCCTTTGACATCTTGAATTCTATTGGTCTAAAAATGATTATTTTCATGTGATTTTGAGATGTTGACATCTTGGTACCATGGAGGAATATTGGAGTCTTTAGGTGAGGTGTTAATTATTATTTTTTTGTTTTAAAAATGACCCTTAATTTAGAGGATGGAGCTTATTCTACGATGGTGTACTCTTCATTACCTATTAGATTTTTTACATTATACAAGTTATCTCAGAAGAAAATACACGTTTGAGGCATATGATATAATTTTGAGAAGATGTAGATCACAATATCATGGAGAGTTCTTGATTCTAGAGTTGAATATTTGGTGATATTTATTTCAATAATATAATAGATGAATGATGTGATCATTTTATTTTTGAGCTTCTGGCTAGATTACAATGTTGCATTGGAGTTTAATTGGCATGATATTTTTAGTTGTGCTCATGTTCTTGGAGAGCATATGTTAAGATGGTTAGTCTTTGATGATGTTTTAGTAAGAGGACCAAAGAGCCTAAACCTAGGTTGGACATGAGTTCCATATGAACATGCTGAGGAAATTATTCTTTGAGAGAGTCATTTTGGTTTAGTGTATCCTAGAGGAGAAATCTTATTTTCCAATCTTAGTCTTTTAATTAGTGAATGATCTAATTTATATTTTCCATCTTGTTTTAAGATGCATTTTATTTCATGATTTATCTTCTCATGAGAATGAGTCTTGAGCTATGGATGTTAGTTTTAGAGGATTTATTTAAGGATTACTTGGCATGGATTATTTTTCTTTGTCTTCTCATGTGAATGAGTTTTGAGCTATGAATGTTAGTCCTAGAGGGTTTATTTAAGGAGTGTAGATAATTATTTTGGTCTTATTCCCTTAGTTTTTGGAATGGATCTTTTGGTTTGATCTTGCTTTAGTTTATGAGGCTTACACCCTAGCTGGTTTATTGATTCAAATTATCTATTTAATTTTTTATTTGAATGGTTCGATGTTGTTGAATTTTTGTAGTTTAGGTTTTGTGATTGTGGATTGGGTTGGATATGTTGATAACATGAATTCTACTTGTTATATGATAAGCATACCTTGATATTAAGGTATGATATGTTGGATTTGTTAGCAACTAGCTATGGTTACTATTCCAACTATGTTGGTTATTTCCTGATAGCTACTCGAGCTTATTGTTACCATTGGATCTCATGTTTTTGTTTGGATATCAAGTTGAGACTTGGTTCATACTTCTATAGTTAGTGTATAATCTCTTTAGCTAACATCTTATCTTTTGTGCATTGGCATGATGGAATACGAGAGGATTTATGTTTGAGATAGTTGTCACCTTATTTTTTATTGCAAGTATCTTGGTGGAGCACATGGACATGACTTAAATGTATTGACAATACATTATGGCTATAGAGTTCATGTTCTCTTAATGATTGAATTTATTTTTTATCCATAGCATAATTTGTAGAACAAGTGGAAGAATGTTGGGAAAAGGTGTGTTGTTCACCTTACATAATGCTTGTAAAAGTAAATGTTTAACTATGGTGCATCTAAGAGATCTAGGGATGTGTATGTCACATGGGTTAGAAATTATTTGGGTGAATGGTATGTTGTACATATAACATTGGGATAAATATTTAATGTAGTTTGCACATTAATAAAATATTTTTAATATTATAAAAAATTAATACCAAAAAGTAAATGAGGGAGACATAGTTTTGTAAACTTGTGGTTTAAAGGCATGTGGTTTATGTAGTACCAATTAATGGTTTTGTTTATGTGTTTTTTGTGCACTTCTCAACACAAAAAATGCATAGATGTGTCACCTCTCTTGAAAGACAATCTTCCACAATTAGATTGCAAAACACTATCCCAAGGTCTCTAATGTCAAGTCTTGATAGTGCTTGGAATATCTTGATTGATTTATGTGATTTTTTGGAATCATAAGGTGGACTTACATATGAGTTACAAAGTGTGGGAAGTTGGGCCTACAAATGCAACTTCAAAGTGCTACAAGTGAATGAACAGTGGTTTCCCATTCAAAACAACAAACTAAAACCCACCAAATTCATCTGATTTAGCTTCATGGTGATGCTTGAGATCCTACTCTAACCAAGGACTAAAAGAAATAACAAAAGGAGAAGGTTTAAGAAAGTTGTTCTTATTCTAAGCTATGAATGAATAGTATTAATGGTGGCTGCTACAGTAGACAAACTCCCTAAACTAGGTTTTACTTGGCCCAGAGGAACCTAAAATTACACAAAACCAGTGCAATCTTCTAAGGACTGCAGATTTTTAGATTGCACATGCACATCATGCACATGCAATTGAACTAAGTTGTAGCATTGAAATTGAGAAACCTTGGCTAACTTTACACATCTGTTTGTCATCAACAAGTGCTAAAAGTATGGGATGAAAGTTCATCAAATACCATAACAACAATTTCCATTATCACTTCCATTCAAGAATCTACAACTAAAACTACTATGGAGGTAGAACCATGCATTCAAGATGAGAAAACTCAAAGAGAACATCCATAAAATCATGCAATGTTGTCTTCTATTGCTGCAAATTCTTTTTACAATAGCTCTTCAACCTTTTACAAATGACGGACAAACCCCTATTTATAGTTTTCCAAAGCCCAAATGAATGACTAGGATTGAATTACACTATGTGGCCCATATTTGATTACATTAGGGTTTCACCTACCCCCCATTATAGAGTAATTTTAAAATAGAATTTTGTCTTTTCCCTATTTTGTCTTTTAGTGGCCAATCACTATAGCAATTTTTCCTCTTATTGATTTCCCTTTTCACTGTAGCTGAAACAACCTAAAAGCTATCTTTTGCTTGATGTCTTTGCAATGTTCTTTATTGGATCAAATGGGCCCACTGACAACTGGCATCAATGGATTGGTTGCCCCTGATTCAGGTGGACAGCTCCCTTACGCCTTCTTCAAGGCCACCCCTCTTGCACTTTTTTCATTGACTTCCTTGGCATGGGCCTTCTTCTAATTTTGACCCTATTGGTAGGTGCTACGAAGAGAGGTGAACATGAAATGAAAGGTGACAAGAGCTACGTGCATTCCTTGTTTAGCTTTCTCAATGGGTCTCCCCGAAGGACCCATGGTAGGTTCCTTGAATCAAGCATACATGAAACATCCTAAGTGCTCTTATAAATAAATCAAGGCAAACTTTAGTAAAATCTCGCAAACTCCTTGTTAGATCCATCCATGCATCATCAAAAGATCATAATATTCATATTTGGAGCTCATTTTGACCATAAACATTAATGTGGGCCCAAGGGGATGGGCAGCGAATGGGGGACAACAAACCAGAAGGTAAGTTCTGAGACCTCACAAAACTTAGCAAAACAAAGATTTTTCAATTATAGTGCATGGGAAAAGGGGAAGAAAGAGTGCCAAGAAAAACTTCCTCAAGATTGGACTCATTTTGGAAAAAGTAGAAGTTTGGAAGGGGAAAGTAGGAGAGTCACCGCCCTTTTGAAATGGCAATGAGCACACAACGGCCTCGAAGGAAAGCCTCTGACGATGATGGAGGGGTGGAGTCCTAGAAATGGCCACGGAGGGGCCGTGTTCTGGAGGCTAGGTCACTGAGGACCAGTGGATGTTCAAAATGGCCAAGGAGGGACAAAGTCTCGAAATGGACACACAGGGGCCAGGTTCTAGAGGTCGGGTCATCGGGGGCCAGTGGATGTTCAAAATGGCCATGGAGGGACAGAGTCTCAGAAACGGCCATGGAGGGGCCAGGTTTTGGAGGCCAGGTCTCTATGGGCTGGTGGATGTTGAAAATGGCCAAGGAGGGATGAAGTCCTAGAAATGGCCACGAAGGGGTTAGGTTCTAGAGGACAGGTCACCGAGGGCCAGCGGATGTTCAAAATGACCAAGGAGGGACGGAGTCCCGGAAACAGCCACAGAGGGGCCGGTTTCCAAAGACGGGGTCACTGGGGGCTGGCAGATGTTCAAGATGGCCATGGAGGGATGGAGCCTCAAAAATGGCCCTACATGGGCTGGGTTCCAGAGGCCGGGTTGCAGAGGTGCAACGGATGTTCAAAATAGCCACAGACGGGCTGGGTCCTGGAATGAAATTTTTCAACTTCCCAAAACTTAGTGAAACCTTGGAAGTTCACTCAGGCACCACAAAATCATCCCAAATCCATAGAAAACTTATCCCCAAAGTAAAAAATGAAGGAAAAATTAAATCGAGCAAGGAAGGAAATTCAACCAAGAAAATCTGGTAGGGCAGACCCAGAGGACCCAAAGGACTCAAAATTTTTGCAAGGTGAACATGGTCGACTTGAAATGATACTATGAGGCTTGTTGACCATTTTAGATGCCAAAATTTGGGTCATGCAAAATGAGGCAACGACACAAAATGACCCGACAAGGCAACAAGAAGAGAGAGTCCCTGTTCCAAATGGGGCGTGTGTGCAAAACATACACAACAAATGGTGACTCACTGGGAAAATGCTCAAGAGAATTTTGATGACAAACTAAAATCACGAACCCAGAATCTTTGGTTCCAACCTTCATGCTAGGGCAAACAAACCAAATGCTCAACCTAAGGATCAAAACCACTAGCCAACCCAACCTTTAGTATGCTGAAATCCAAGTGTGTGCAGTTGCATTAATTCTCATCCTTCAGTTGCTATAGGAACCCAAGCTCTGTCAAGTTAAGCTTCATAGTTTATTCTAACTCTAAAAGCATTTGGGACATTGCCTTACTGCTAGTCAGGCATCCATATCCCTGACAAGTTTTTCACTGTGATTCTCCCAAACATTGCTCTACTGCCAGTTGGGTGTCCATAGCCTCGGTAGAGTTGCTTGGATAGCCTTGAAAATTTGAATTTTCTCTTTCTTTAAGTTTCAATGTTTTTCTTTCTTTCTTCCGTTTATCTTTTTAACTCTTTTGTTTCAACCCACAAGCATTGAAGTTCATGCTCAAGGCTGAGAATCACAATGGCCCTAAAGTTGAATTTTAGATTTTTCACTTAACTAGACTTCACAAAGGACCAACAATGATTTTCAGATTCTTAAGATGTGAGAGATATAAGATTCCAGAATACATTAGAATCAGACCAACCAATCACTTATCCTCTTTGAATCAAACCCCCAGATCACTTGACACCAACAAAAGATCCTCACCATCCAATTTGAAAACTTGATTAGAGTTTGACAAAGAAATACATAGAACAGCCCCAGGCGATAAGTATGGTTGTTGTGCACATAGATGTTCCCAGCCAAAAGTAGAGGGACCCTGAGCAAAACAATAGCAAAATAGAAGCAAAGCGACAGAAAGCGAACACCAAAACTAACCAAAGCAAGACAACAAAAGCAACCAACAAAGAAACTACCCTAAAGCAAGCAACCTATAGCACACCAACTAACCTAAGGAAAGCAGGAAATCAAAGTATTTACAGGAAACCTACACTACTCAAAATGGGCTATGTACAAAGATATTTACAAAGCACTATCTTTAAGCAGGGCAAGCTAACATTAACATTCATTGAATTTTGTAGTGCATGCACAAACAAACGGGCGATCATTGCAGTTCTTAACCATGCATATTTATCTTTATATTATGGAAAAATAAATTGAACATTGCAACTCTCAAGTTCAATCATGTCATCATGAAAAAGCAACAATTGAGGAGGCTCACTGAACCCATGGTTAATCCATAAACATGTTCATTTTCCCTCGTTCCCATAATAAAAATAATAAGTACAATTATGATAAATAATAGGGGCAAGGAAGGATAGAACCTGAATGTCATCACATGGAGGTGGCAGTGTTAGATAGTCGAGGGCGAGCACTACATTGTCGATAGGCACATTGGTAGCCTCAGGCGAGTGCGGTGGAGGGTGTAACACTTTAGAAATTAAGCTTGCATAAGACAGGGAGAATGGGGTAGCAAACACCCCTTCTAATCTTCATGTGGGATCCACAACCCCTATTGGTTGTTCTTCAAGGAAGTACACCTCATCTCGTTGATCTTCTGGAAACCTAGTATCCACTTGGTTGTTGTCCTCAAGGGGTAGCATGTTGCCTCGTCTCCTTCTCAGGTATGTGCAAGATCATCATGGAAAAAACAAGCCCTTAAGTGGCAAAAAATTTAGAAAAATCAGAGTTAGGAAATTTTTTGTAAAAATTTGAATAAGTTATCTATATTTTTTCAAAAATATGTAAGAATAGAATCTATAGAAAATTGAATGTAGATTCTAAACTACTAGGTTTATTTTCAAAAAATAAAAATCTATTTGATAAAAATTTGAAATTTCAATGCAGTAGTACTTAAATTTTAGGGAAAAAATAAGAAGTAGGTGTCCTGTCTGGACTCACCCTAACCATAATAAAATGATCATATTCTTTTATAATATTTTAGATATAAGTAGAGGAATCATGTCCAGATGTGATGCATATTTTTTTGTAATTTTTTTCCAAGTAAATATTTAATTATGATTTTTTTGTTACAACTTTTTAAAAATATAAAAAACTTGTATGTCTAACCACCTTAACTTGGTCAAAACTTCATGAAATTAATTTTTTATATTTAATCCTATAGTATGCAAAGCATAGAATGTGACACATGTTTTGGATTCAAAAAATGTGATACCATTTGAAATCTATAGATGTTTTTCAATCAACCTATCAATCAGGACTTTAGTCATAATTCAAATAGAAAATGAATAATAATTATTAATTAAATTCAAAATAAATCATAATTTATATTGCTAGAAAATTGAGAATCTCCTTTAAAAACCCTTTTTGTTTCATCAATTTTGGGTAAAAAAAAAGTCGCCAGCCACATACCCTACAAATACCCATCATATTGCCACTTTTTGGCCCATCATGATCCTGCACATACCCTCCCCAAGTATCAACCTCCTTTTTATGATTTTCAATGTCATGGGATGATAACATGCATGCATTTGTCCTATTACAGCTCCCTAAATATGAAGGAAGATCAACAATGGTCATAGCAGAAAGACTTCTAGTTGCGTCTTGTAGTTGGTCAATTATGTCATACTTGTTGGAAGCCATCAAAACACCCCCACCTTTGTCTTCTTCCCTTTGTTTTGCATGCATTTCCTCATAGCATTCAGTCATTTCTTCTTGGTCACCATCACTATAGACAGAGAAAGAACCCCTCTCCCACTCTGGAGGCTCTAGTATTTCATCAACGAGAGGGGCAAGTGGTATGCCTTCATCGCTACCATCCTCTAGAATATATTCTTCTTCAATGTTGGTGTACCTCCGCAATACAACCTCTAATGGAAAGAAGTCATCAAATGATTGCACCTCATCAAGGGGACCAAAATCCTCTACGCAATCTCCCTCCAAAGACTCACCAAAAATCCCATCGTCCATGGTACACAACTGCTCTTCAAGAGGAAGAACTTCTTGGTGGCTGGTAGACAACATTCCCACTTGATCTACTTCATCACTCAGAGGCTTGAGAACTTGTTTCTGTCCTTCTTCTATTGTTGCCCCAACATCCTCTTAAGGCCTTCCTTTAACTGAGTCATCACTCATTTCAGGCTCTTGGTCTTCTACTTCAATCTGAGTAGCAAGTAGAGAAGGTCGGGTAGTTGGCTACTCCACTTGTCCTCTAACTTGTTTGATAGCCTCTTTGCATAGTCTGCATGTGAACTCTGAGTGTGATGAAACATGAAATCTGCACCAATTCGGCAGCAATAACACCTCCAAATCTATTTGAAATTTTAGCTTAAACCAATCCCTTGCTAATCTTGACACTAGCTGGTCATATCTTTCTACTATCGGGTCCTCATCATCATTTGGGAAGGAAGGTGAATAGCAGACAGTCATGGCAAGTGTTTGTTCCCACTCCTCCAAACCTACATTTTTAGATGTTTGATCACCATCATTCATGAAGGAGAGGTCCTCTAATCTAATCTCATTCATTTCTTCGTCATCATTCTCTGATGTCCTAAGGTTGTCAACCCTATCTTCTTCCTAATTTTTAGCATCTTCATTGGTTGCCCAGCACACACTATTGTAGACTTTGTTGATTCATCTTCAACTTCCAATGACTCCTCTTCTAGATTAAAGGACTTCTTTTTGTTGATAGAGGAAAGGCTTTCTAACCTCTTTCTGAATGAACTTTGATCATAGCTTTCTGCTATCCTACAAAAATTAGCTCCTTCCTTTTCATTTTCAGCTTCAACGTTCGCTATCCCAGCACTAGTTTGTGTCGAATCCCTTGGTTTTTCTTTGGTGTTTTGTCCTCCAAATGTTGACAACTCTTTTTCCTCATGGGATGACTCATCCTCATTGAAAGTTGGTTGCTCCAACTTGTTCAAGCAACCCTTGACTTGAGTGATGATGTTTGTGCATGATGAGCAAGTGAATTCAGAGTGGGGTGCATTTTGAAATCAACACTATCTTGACATTAGAACTTCCTCCAATTTTAATCCATCTTTGTTGCCCAAACAATCTTGGATTAGCTCCTTGAATTCCTTGGCTGCCATGGTTGTCATCTCTTCCTTCGGGTCTACAAGGACTAAAGGCTGATAGATTTCCTAGAAGTCGATTTCTCCTTGGAAGACCCTTCCAATTCTGCTCAAGAAAGTTAGACACCCCAACTCGTTGTGCATGCGAGTGCAATGGATTTGACATAGATCCATCAATGCTAATTATTGTAATGGCTTCTTCGGTCTTCTATTTAAATCTACATATAGTTGAGTGATGTTTATTTGTATGTGTTGCTCCATTTTGACTCAGCTTCTTTTGCCTTAAATTTTTTTGATTTTATGTTTTAGCATGCGATGAGATCTCCCTATCTTAGATTTCTTCTTGAAAGTGTTCTTTTATATTTTCAACTTTTAGCTTTGTAGCCTCAACATGCCATGCCCTCCTTTTAGTGCTAGTTTTGTTGATGTGTTTTCTATGCACTTCTCAACATAGGCAATGCATAGATGTATCACCTCTCTTGAAAGACAATCTTCCACAATCAAATTGCAAAACACTATCCCAAGGTCTCTAATGTCAGGTGTTGAAAGTGCTTGGAATATCTTGGTTAATTTATGTGATTTGCTGGAATCACAAGGTAGACTTGCAGATGAGTTACAAAGTGTGGGAAATTGGGCCTGCAAACGTAGTTTTAAAGTGCTTGAAGTGAATGAACAGTTGCTTCCCACTCAAAACAGCAAGCTAAAACCCACCAAATTCACCTGATTTAGCTTCATGGTGATGCTTGAGATCCTACTCTAACCAAGGACTAAAAGAAATAGAAAAAGGAGAAGGGTTAAGAAAGTTGTTCTAATCCTAAACTACAAATGAATAGTAATAATGGTGGCTGCTACAGTAGAAAAACTCCCTAAACTGGGTTTTAATTGGCCAAGAGGAACCTACAGTTGCACAAAACCAATGCAATCTTCTAAGGACTGTAGATTTTTAGATTGCATATGCACATCATGCACATGCAATTGAACTAAGTTGTAGCATTGAATTCAAGAAGCCCAGGCTAACTTTACACAGCAGTTTGTCATCAACAAGTGCTAAAAGTGTTGGCTAAAAATTCATCAAATACCATAACAACAATTTCCATTATCACTTCCATTCAAGAATCTACAACTAAAACTACTATGGAGGTAGAACCATGCATGCAAGATGAGAAAACTCAAAGAGAACATCCATAAAATCATGCAATGCTATATTTTAAAGCTGTAAATGCTTTTACAACAACTCTGATGCAGGAGCATCCAGTTGTGTAAAGGCAATCTTGCATCACCCAAAAATAGTTAAATTTCAAGTTTCTAAATTTTTCGATGTTTTTACATTTTTGGATACCCTTTTCATCATAATGAAATTCCCAATTTATTGTTTTTATTTTCTATTCCTGGGTTGAAAGATATTGCAGTTTTAGTTTCCTAGATTTACACCTGAAAATCTTTTGAGATAGATTTAAGGCACTTAGAGTTCCCGGAATGGCCCCGAAACTTTTCAAAATCAGCATAGCAGATTTCAAGCGTGATATTGACTTCGAGACCTTTCCAACAGTTCAAAGGGTTCACGAATTTGAGTCCCTGATCAAAAGTTATGGCCTTGGGAAGTTGGCGCACTTTCTACAATATACAATTGCAATGTTCTTTTAAAATTTGAACTTCAAGTTGTAATTTTCAGTGCCAAACCGCCTAAACTCGAATTTGAATGTTGTTTTGGCTCCAAACTAAAGATGAGCTCTATTTATTGGCGAGTTTCTAAGTTTTGGGTAGTTTTTCGGGGGACAAGCTCGCATGTTGCGAAAGGGTTATTCTGTAGCTTTCTGTAACTTGCATGTGCTGTAGAACTTGAGGATTTGAGATCCTCTGCATGTAAGAAGCTCCATTTTATGAATAATAAAATTATTCTCTTGTTTGTGGGTTATTTTCTAAGTCTCGGGTTGTGCCTTCATCAAGTGGTATCAGAGTAGGTTTTCTTAAGCATGTGGATAGATCATCGATCATGAGGCAGTTCACACTAGGACCGTGGTTGTGGGTCAAGGTGAAGAAAGATGCCTCCAAGAGTGATGTCTAGTAGGTGTGGAGGTGCCAGAGGTGGTTGAGGTGGCATAAATGCTGGTGGAAGGGATGCACTGGCAGTCCTCGAGAGATAGATTGATGTGTTACAAAAGCAGTTGAGAAGAGGGTTAAACCTGAGGGAGGAAAGTAAGGATGAAGGAGAAGAAGAAGAAGGTTCAAATGTAGAAGAGGAAGAAAAAGCAATTGATCAAGACCAAATGTGATTAATAAAGGCCGTTTCGAAGATCAGGAAAAGACCTAGAGCAGAAGTCCCCAATTATTCTGGAAGTCTAAACCTGGAAGAGTTGATCGACTAGATCAACAAGCTAGAAGAATATTTTGAGTATGAGGAAATAGAGGACCTAGATCGGGTTAAGTTTGCAAAAATAAAGCTAAAAGGCCATGCCAGTATTTGGTGGAAAGAGGTCCAGTTGGAAAGAAATCGAAGAGGAAAAGGAAATATCACTAAATGGGATCGCATGGTAGAGAAACTAAATAAGCAGTTCATACCAGTGGACTACAAGTTAGATTTGTTGAAGAAATTGCAAGGGTTGAAGTAAGGGAGTTGATATGTGAAAGAATATACTAAAGATTTTGACAAGATAATCATCAAAATGGGTCACACAGGCCAATAATATGGAGAAGGTAGCCTGATATCTTAATGGGTTACGACCAAGCATTCAGGAGGAGTTAAGCCTAGTCAAAATGACCACCATTGAGGATGTGTATCACTTTGTTCTAAAGGTGGAAGAGAAGCTAAACAAAAGATTTGATGGCAAGCAAAAGGGACGAGGAGGTCAAAATGGAAGGGGCAGTGGAAGACCTTTAGGAAGCCAAAATGATGATGAAAAGAAAAGTGAAGATGTGGGTACCAGCCGGGCCAAAGTGGAATGACAATCCCCTACTACTGATCAAAACAAAGGTGATCAAAGAGGTAGAGGACAAGGGAGACATGGACAAGGATCCGGGTGAGGTGGTTTGCATGAACGTGGTTCTGGGCAGGGTGAAGCAGCTGGGCATCGAAGCCCAGGAATGTCCACAACACCAAGGAAGGCGCATAAAAATGGTTGTAGAAGGGGTTGCACATGCAAATGAGGGAGGCCTAACTGGTCATTTAGATGATGTTGGAAAGGGGAGAAACCCTAGTGATTAGGAGAGCCTCAAGGTGGATCGAGGGAAAGGAACTAGGAATGAGGGAAGAATTTAGAGCCTTGTACAAGGTAAGTGTGGAAGGAAATGTTGGGGATGTCACATGGACGGTGGGAGCACCGGAGCACCGGGGCCGAGGGAGATGGTCAGCAAAGGAAGCTAAAGAGGGAAAGACACCCCTGTGATCCACATATCATTGCCTGGTTGCAGAAAGACCACAAAGTTTTGGTCAATGAGCAATGCCTAGTAAAGTTCAAGATCGGGAGCTACCATGATGAGGTACTCTATGATATCATCCCAATGGATGCATGTCACATGTTGTTGGGGAGATCGTGGTAGTTCGATAGGCGAGCTATACATGATGGCCATGCAAACACTTATTCCTTGACAAAGGATGGGGTTCATCACAAGTTGAAACCCCTGAAGGAGACCGAAGAAAAGGTATGCAGTAGTGCTAGAATTTGTTATGTAGATGGAAAAAAAAATTAGAAGGTATGAAGCATGAGCATGTGTGTTATGCATTGATTCCTAGAGGGAGTAAGGAGGATAGTGAGAAGGTTCCAAAAGAAGTTTCTGGGATGTTGGATGAGTTTTAGGATATTGTTTCTGATAATGTACCTGAGGGTTTACCACCAATAAGGAAGACCAGTCATCAGATTGAATTGATTCTTGGAGCCAGTTTGTCAAATAAGGCAGCTCATAGAATGACTCTAGCAAAAAATGAGGAGTTGAACAGACAAGTTCAAGAGCTATTGAGAAAGGGTTTGATATGAGAGAGTTTGATTCCTTGTGCAGTACCTGCAGTACTAGCACCAAATAAGGATGGGGAGTGGAGGATGTGTACAAATTCCCGATCCATAAACAAGATAACAATCAAGTACATATTTCCCCTACCAAGGATGGATGACCTGATGGACTGTTTGAGTGGAGCCTCACTTAACAAAGATTGGATTCAAGAGTGATATCACTGTGTGATCCTCGGATTCAAGAGAGGGAGATGAATGGAAGATCACTCAAAACCAAAGAGGGTGCATGTAATGAAAGGTTAGTCATGCCTTTGGGGCTAACCAATGCACCGAGCACAGTCATGCGGCTCATGAATGAGGTACTAAAAGAATTTTTAGAAAGTTTTGTTATTGTGTATTTAGATGATATTTTGATTTTCAAGAAGATGTTGAATGAGCATCTGATGCATATTCAGAGAGCCTTTGAGAAGTTAAGAGAAGAGAAACCGCTGATTAATCCTCGCCAAGAAGTGTAGTTTCTGTGAAGAGGGAGTTAGTGTACTTGGGGTTTGTTGTCTCAGCAGAAGGTCTCAAGATGGACCTAGAGAAGGTGAAGGCTATTCTGGAATGGCCTACCCTAAGAACTACTACCAAGGTGAGATATTTCCATGGTTTGGCTAGTTTTTATGGAAAGTTCATTAGTATTTGTGGACCCCTGACTGAAACAATGAGAGGGGATAGAAAAGAATTCAAGTGGAGCACTAGAGTGGAAAAAAGTTTTGAACTATTGAAGTAGAAGGTGATAGAGCAATCTATTCTAGCCCTCCCAGATTTCAACAAGGTGTTTCAAGTGGATTGTGATGCCAGTGGCTGTGCCATTGGAGCAGTGTTGAGCCAAGAAGGTAAGCCCATTGCCTATTTAAGTGAAAAGTTAAATGATGCCAAGAGAAAGTATTATGTATATGATCAGGAATTTAATGCAATAGTTCAAGCATTAAAAAAATAGAGACATTATTTGTTGCTGAAGGAATTCATTCTATATACTGATCATCAAGCCTTGTAGTACCTAAATAGTCAGGAAAAA